>BGKB01000088.1:0-20788 GCA_003116975.1 Aurantiochytrium sp. KH105
GTTGCCAGCGTCGCGTCCGTTGGGCCGAGCACGCGAGCCAGCATGACCAGCGCGGACGGGAACGAAGCTGCGGAAAGAGAGCTCGTTCTTCATCGACCAGCGAAACAAGTCCCACATTCGCGCCAGCGCCAAAAGCGGCAAGGACGCGGGCTTCAAGTTTCCCGCACGCTGGAAGTGCCGGTACAACCAACCGGGTAGCGAGCGTAGAGCAGCCCGAGCCCCGCGCATTCTAGGACCGGCTGGCTGGCTGTCCACGCATTCTTGCTGCACATCTGCACCTGCACGTAGCTCTCTCCAGCGCCACGCTTCTCTGGTCGGTAGCCATGCCAGCCAGCGCGGCCAGCCAAATATCCAGCCGGCCAGCATCTGCATCCAGCGAATCGGGTCCACGCGCTCATTCTCCTCCTCTTGCTTCCGGCGCGTGCCGCACTTTCAAGCGTCGTAGTTGCATCTTTCCCCCTCTTCCCGCCGCCCTCTTCTCGTCTCTTCTCGTCTCTTCTCCCGGCCGCTCTGCAGCCGAGCAGCGCAGCGCCTAGGCCCTGGCGGCAGCGGGAGCTGTCTGCCCGAGCAGCAGCGCAGCGCAGCGCAGCGCAGCGCAGCGCAGCCCGGTGCAGCCCGGTGCAGAGCCCTGAAGGGGGGGGGGGGGGCGCGCTCGATGTGCAAGTGCACACGCGGTTCGAACAGTCTCCTTTCACGCGCAGGAGAACGGAAAAACGGGCAGACAGGCAGGCAGGCGGACGTGCCGCTGGCTGCGTTGCGTTGCGTTGCGTTGCGTTGCGCGCTCCCTGAGGCAAGCTCGTCCAAGTGCTGTGCTGCTGCAGCTGCTTGCATTCTTATTCTCTTTGCTTGCGGTCCACGAAAGAGAAAGACGGAGAAAATGCACGGCCGCGGTGCATAGTTCTCTCGTCTGACCCCCCTTTAAAGGGCCAACAGGCGCACCTTGCAAGTTTACAGAGGGGCATTCTGGACTAATTTTTATACACACCTTTTCTCCGCGCTCTCTAGCAGTGGACGCAGGGACAGCGCGTGCGGCAAAACCAAATCACCAAGAGAGAGAGCGCGGAGAGCGAGGTCGAGGACGCCGGGTCGCAGGGCCGGGGCCGCGGGCGCCGCGCGAAGAGGAAGGGGCGGCGGGGGGAAAGGGGGGGAGGGGGGGAGAAGGGCGCGGGCGCCGCGCATTTGAACGATGAATCGCGAGTCCAAAGGGAGGTCGAGTCTCGCGAGAGAGACCGTGGGGAGGGTGAAGAGCTTGATTGCGCTTTTCAACTCAGGTCGCGTTGGCAAATCGTACGCTGAGGCCGAGGTGTACGAGGTCGCGCAGGCAGAAACAGAGCTCCAGACTGCCGCCTCTGAGCAGACAGAGGCGTATCTAGAGCCCCCCAAGGTCCTCGACGATCTTACCGTCCTCATCGTGCACGATCCCACAGACGAGACCGTGGCCGAGCAGCTGGTTGATGCGATCCAGCCCCGCCTCAGCTTGCCCGTACGCATCGCCAGCCACGTCGCAGAGACCGAACAGGAGGCCAAAAATGCCGAGGTCGCTCTTCTTCTCGTCAGCATGGCATTTGAAGACAATTGGGAGCTCATTGAAGCAGTGGCAAAGGTGCTCCCCAACTCACTTGTTCCAATCCTCATCGACAAAGCCATGGCTAATCCAAAGGAATGGAAGGGCGCGCTTGCCTGGTACATCTCCGATGACCTGCTCATCGACTATTGCAAGCCCGCAATGAACGCCACTAACGAGGTGATGACCGAAGCTCTTGCTGCAAAAGGCCGTGTCGCAGATGCGCCACGCTACCGGAGCTTTCACGCCTTCCTCTCGCACGAGCAGGGCAAAAACAAATGGGTACACAAGATGGCCATCGAACTCGCGTTGCGACTCCGCGACCACGACATTGACGTCTGGCTCGACGCTCAGCAAGTGTCTGGTAGTATTCATAAAAGTATGGCTGGTGGCATCGACTCGTCTGCCGTGTTCCTCGTTTTCGCGACCGAAGGGTACATGCAAAGGATCAACAACGGCGACAAAACAGACAACTGCCTCAAGGATTTTGTATATGCCAGCAACAAACGCTTCAACCAGACCGTGGTTGCCGCGTTAGATCCGGACATGGCCCGGCCCGCAACCAAGTGGACGGGCCGATTCAAGCTCGCCCTCGCAAGACAGGTACCAGTGGACCTTTCGCAAAACATGGGCGAAACGTTTTCGGACAAGGCGATCAAACGTCTCGCCAACGCCATTCGCACGCGCATCGAGACCCCCTTGGCTTCATCGGGCCTCACTCCACTGCAACGCAACTTCTATTCTCGCCTTGACCCTTACGACTCAGAGGTTTGGGCCAGGGGCAAGGCAGAGAGTTTCACTGCTGGCACGCGGAGCTGGATCATCGACGAGCTGTGTGATTGGTACAAAATGGAGCAGAGTGCTGTCTTTCTTCTCGTGGGCGACGGCGGCATCGGCAAGAGCGTCATCATGGCCGAGCTTTGCCACCGTGGGGGCGCTCTCATGACCGACGAAGATGTCAAAAAGAGCCAGGCGGATGAAAGCTCCGTGTTACGCCGAAAGTCGTCTCGGGTGCGCAGCTTGTGGCGTCGTAGCAAGAAAGAGCGCCAGCCAATCTTGGTGGCAGCGTACCATTTCTTTCGACACGATGACGGGACCGCGGCTTCACCTACTGAAGCACTTTTGAGCGTTGCTTGGCAACTATGCCAGACCGTGCCGGGCTTCCCTGAAGCACTCGACCAAGCAATCTTTAAAGGCCTTCGCGAAACGTCACTAGCGGATCTTTTCAAGACTCTTCTCGCCGATCCTTTGAATAAGCTTGGCTCGGACCAGATGCGACAAGTGGTTGTGCTCGACGCTCTCGACGAAAGCAGCAACAGTGACGGTATTCTACGCGATATCATCCGCACGTGGGAAAAAGTGATGCCGGCTTGGCTCCGCTTGGTTGTGGGCATGCGCCCCGAAGGCGAGATGCAGCGCGGCATCACCAACAACAGTCTTGACTTCAAAGTGCTGGAGCTCAACGATGAAGAGAATTTTCGCGACATCGAGTTATACATTGAGAATTTGCTGCGCGACAAGAGAGATATCGTGGAACAAAAAGACGTTGCATCTTGCGCCAAGATTCTTGCTGAACGCTCCGAAGGTCTCTTTATCTGGGCGAGCTTTCTACCCGAGACCCTGGAGCGGATGCACGAGGAGAAAAGAGGGGGACTGCTGACCTTGCGGGACATCTCTCACGAAGACGCCATTCCTAATGGGCTTGGCGGCATGTTTCACGAGTACTTTGGGCGTCTGCAAGACAAAGTTGGCGGAGAGACAGTGTACAAGATGCTCTTGGCGCCGATAGTGGCAGCTCGCGAACCGCTGAGCGTTGAACAGCTAAGCGTAATTCTACAATTGGACGAGGATGAGATGCACGACATGCTTGACGACGCAAGATGCCTCTTGTACCGAGGCGGCGATGGCCGTGTGGCACTGATCCATAAGCGCATGGCAGACTGGCTCTCAGATAGAAAGCAGAGCGGAAGACGACTATGCGTGAAAAAGGAAGATGGACATGAAGCCTTGGCCAAATATTGCAGCTCGCACGAAGATGTCTTTTCGCTCCGCCACGCCATCTTTCATAGCGTCAAGAGCGGCGACCAAGCAGGTGCCTTCAAGCTTCTGAATGACTTTGCATGGGTGAAAAGGGTCATTTCTATCGGTGACGACGAAGGGCAAAGACGCGCTACAATCGGGAACCTCATTCGCGACTGCGTCAAACTCGGCATCTACTTCGCCCGCGAAAGTGATACGCCCCTCTTTCTCAGCAAAACAGCGCATGCCCTCAGCTACGATCCCAACGAACTTGCGTCGCAAGTTCTGGCGCGTCTAGGCCACAACTCCAAGGATCCCATTGCACTCGATCTGCAAGCACCCGATCGGCCATGGCTGGAGCCTATTCGTGTCACCCTTCCTCATCCTCGCGACCCATTGCTCCACGAGCTAAAGGGGCACTCTGGCACGGTCAGGAGCGTGGCGATACAGGGCGATATTATCGTTTCCGGTTCCTACGACAATACGGTGCGCATCTGGAGCGCTGCGTCAGGCGAGGAGCAGCACTTGCTGAATGGCCATTCTGGTCCGGTATATAGCGTGGCGATACAGGACGACGCAATCGTGTCTGGGTCTGAAGACAAGACGGTGCGCATCTGGAATGCCACGGTAGGCGAGGAGCAGCACGTCTTGGAGGGGCACACTGACCGGGTCTACAGCGTGGCGATTGATGGCAATACAATTGTTTCTGGATCAAGGGACAAGACTGTTCGAATCTGGAACGCTACGTTGGGCGAGGCGGAGCATGTGTTGAAGGGGCACTCTGATTGGGTCAGGATCGTGGCGATTCAGGGTGCTACAGTCGTGTCAGGATCTGACGACAAGACGGTGCGCGTCTGGGACGCTACGTCCGGCGAGGAACAGCACGTGTTGACAGGGCACTCCGATTGGGTCAGAAGCGTGGCGATTGAAGGCGAAACGATCGTTTCTGGGTCCGATGACAATACGGTGCGCATCTGGAACGCTACTTCGGGCGAGGAACAACACGTGTTGGAGGGGCACTCTCATTCGGTCACAAGCGTGGCGATTGAGGGCGACATCATTGTTTCACAGTCTAATGAGGATACGCGGTACTGGAACGCCCGAACGGGCGAGGAAGTCGACGCAGAGGAGGCAGAAGCCTCGATTCCACCTGGAACGAGCACGTTGGCGAACGTTGAGAACGGAACGCACTTGAAGCTTGGCGGAGGCATTGGCTTCACGACAAACCGCAACATCCATGGGAAAGTTCGACAGGGAAATGTCTACGTTCTTGGCGACGCTAGCGGAATGGTTCACATTTTGCATGCTCAAAGTATCGAATCGGAGACCTGAACGTGTGCCCTGGCGACCGACTCTGATCCTATGTGATCGCTCACTGCATTCGCGGCAATTGTAGCGCACCTATAATTTCTTGCATGTGTTAAAAGTTAAAATCAGGAAGGAAGATTTTGAGGTTTGCAAATTTACTTGGCCGCAAAACGCGGAAATAGTAAGCACTATCTATTCGAGGCGGCTAGAGTGGACTTTCTACATTCTCTGGTGGGGCTAGGCTCCTGGATAGTGTCCCTGAGGTAAGCCATCCGCAAATGAGGCGATTGGCGTCAGAGTCTCCTCTCGGAGAACGCCAGCGATGGCATGACGACGATTGCGAGAAGAGTTCACAGCCTGCTGTTATTATAAACCCATGATTTTGCTGATGGGAAGAGATGATGCGAATTTGACCGAAAGCTGAAGCAACGAGCGACTTGTGTCATAAAATGGGTTGCAGCAACTTTGATGGCAGCATTTGCGTTGCGGCAAATTGCGTTGCGGCAAATTGCGTTGCAGCAAACTGCGTTGCGGCAAATTGCTTTGTAGGAGCAAGCAAGTGCGGCCTAGTCTTTCCTGACCTGCTGCACGCTTCGGAGAAACAATAAGTGTTCGAAGCAGAGCTCAGCACACCCTGACGAGCGCTAATCCCATGGCAGACGCCCCGTTGGAGGATGCGCGACGAGCACTGTTCAGTACCGTCTCATTCTACACTCACAAAGTGGCAAGAAAAGTATTGCGCTTCCAGACGTGCGTCATTGAGCTGACGGCCATGGGCTAGATCCAATGATGCAGAACCACATTCGTACCATCGAGAATGAGATCCTTGCCATGTCGCGCCTGCGCTGCTCAGCGGTCTTTGCTGACTTTGATGACTGCTGTGTTCGTTCTCAAATGTGTCGTTTGCACATGCTACTTTTGCGCATGGTTCTTGCAGGACACAGGCGATGGCACAGATGCTTGTCATCAACAACGTGGCAAGATGCGCGTCAAAGCCAGATGACGAAGAAGACCCGTTTTTTAGCGATTTCGCTGTCGTACAGTATCGAGGATAAAGAATGACGCCACCACGGTTGGACGGCATGGACCAGACAATGTCAAGCTTTCGCCCATGGGAAGTCTCATTTAAAGCCTCTTGCTGCACTCAGTGTACTTGGTGAGGGCAGACTACAAAGTCACGGCAGTGAACATCTCCTAGCCGAAAAGTGTGACAAAGTCCCGTGCTCCTCACCATCTCCTCTGCACATCACTTGTCTTAGTCTCGGACCTGGCGCCGAGGCAAAGCAGTCCCATCACGAGCAGATACGAATCATCCGTAGCTAACCAGCGTTAAACAGAATCCATCTTACAGTCCATTTTCTCATTATACAGCAAGCATGGGCTAGGCCTCGAGCACAGCGTCTACATCGGTACATGGCAGAGTAAATCGAGGACGCTCAGGTACGTGCCAATGTCCAGAGCAAGCTGCGCCCACTCCTTAATCCGGACATTGTCGGCGAGAACTTCCGGTTCGAATGATTTTAATACTACTGGGAACTTTTGCGACGTCGGCCATTGAGCTCTCTGCCTTGATGAAGTGCTCACCGACGCTCAAAATATTGCGAGCTCTCTTTCTCTCTCCACGACCTCGCATGGAATGAAATGTGATGAAATGATCACAACCAGTCGCCAAATCTCATTGTAGCCCACTGTGGTGCCAATCATTTTGTTGGTGAACATTTGTTCTTAGGTCTCCTTCCGGATGATAATGAACCTGTTGCGCATGGAGGTTGCTCTTATCGCACCGGCGTTTTCCGTGGAGGCCTACCATGCGTGTGACGAACTCTGGGATCTCGCGCAGAGGGCCGGTATGCAAAGCAAGTTCCTTTGATTTTGCATCTCGGCGCAGCTTGGTCTCCCTCCTCGTGCTGCAAGTCCTCAGCATTCATCATGATGACGCGATTTCTCCCTTCCCCCCGGCCGGCGCCGGACTGGGTCGCCTGCACAGCGCGCGTGCAGCCCGTCATCGCGGTTTGGGGAGCAAAAACTTGCGCCTTTTTCTCGCCCTGGCAGCCAGGCGAAGAGTCACGGCGCCAGCGATGCGATCCTGCGACCGCGCTGTCCGGCCTGCGAGCAACGCCATCGGGTGCTGCGCCTGGCCGCGGCCGCTCCCCTCGAGCGGAGCAGCCTCATGCTGTTCGAGTTTTGAATTTCAAACCCCGCGAGATTAGGAAGGCCTAGGTATTCTAGGTATTAGACCAGCGCAAGGCAGAGGAGCAAGGGGAACAACGAGAGCCGAGAGGTCGAGACCCGGCGTCACGATGGAGGCCAAGCAGGCGCGGCAGCAGAGCCGGATCTCGGCGGAGCGCGACTGCCGCTGGCGGGTCGGGGCGGCGCGCATCCTGGCCTGGCCTGGCCTGGGCTGGGCTCACCCGCGGTCGCCGCGTCGGGCGGACGGCGCGCGCGAGCGCGTGCGGCGCCGGCCAGCGTCTGTCTCCGCGTGTGCCTCGCAGAAACGCCCCGGCGTGCGTGCAGTGGTTGCCGTCATCGGCGCCGGTCGCGACCCGCGGCCGCCATGGGCCACCGCCACGCGACGCCAGCGCGCGTGGACGCGGGCCTGGCACAAGGCAAGGGCAACGTGAACCTTGCAGGCGTGCGCGAGGACAAGGAAAATGCGGCGCGCGAGGCGGGCAGAAAGCCCAAGTCTGTACAATTTTCCCAGGACGTGGCCCGTGATGCGCCGCCAGCGCCGCCGACCACCAAGAAAAACCTCAACAACAACACCAACAACGAACAGCAGGACTCGCGACAATCATGGTCCGTTCTGGACCCTGACAGCGATGAGGCTCGCCGCAAGGTGTCGGATGATTACGAGGTATCGAGCAAATTAGGCCAGGGCAGCTACGGGAAAGTTCGCTTGGCTACGTGCAAGGCCACAGGAAGGCAAGTGGCTGTGAAAAGCGTTCTTAAAAAGAATATGCGGCGATTGCAGACGCTGCGACGCGAAATCTCCATTATGCGCAAGGTTCGCCACCCAAACATTATTCAACTCATTGACGTGTACGAGGACGACGCCTTTTTACACATTGTCATGGAGCTCTGCTCCGGAGGCGAGCTCTTTGACAAAATCATTCAAGCAGGTCACTACACGGAAGAGGACGCCCGCGCTCTAGTGTACCAAATGCTTGACGCCGTGCAGTACCTGCATGGCATGCACATTGCGCATCGGGACCTCAAGCCGGAGAACTTTTTGTTTGCCTCAGAGGATGCTGGTGCGCCACTCAAACTCATCGACTTTGGCCTCTCGCGATTTTACCAAGACAACTTGTGGATGCGTACGCGTGCGGGCACGCCATACTATCTCGCACCCGAGGTGTTGGAGAAGCGCTACGATAAAAAGTGCGACGTGTGGTCTTGCGGCGTTCTCATGTACATTTTGCTTTGTGGGTACCCCCCCTTTTATGGCGATAACGAGCGGCAAATTTACAACATGATTCGTCAAGGCGTCTTTGACTTTCCCGAAGCAGAGTGGGGCGCAGTGTCTTCGACGGCCAAGGATCTCGTTGTGAAATTGCTCGATCTTGATCCGCACACGCGTCCAAGCGCCATGGAGGCGCTCGAGCACGACTGGTTTCGTGGTCTCCCCGCGCCGCATCGCCCTGGTGCCGAAGGCGCCCAAGCGACTGCCATCGCGCGTGCCTCCTCCTCCTCCTTGTCAGTGTCGTCGCTGCCTTCATCGTCGGCGGCGTCGCCTGCGCCCTCTCCTTCCTCGGCAGCGTCCAAGGCGTCTCCGGCTCCGGTTGCCCCAGAAAGCGTCACTTCCAAGGATGAACAGGCCAACACGAAAATTGAAACCAACAGCAACGACTCCAAAACGCCCGTGGCGGTGGCGAGCCCACCATCGTCGCGTCGCTCCGTCGGGCAGACTTCCGCTGCATTGACGCAGTCCCTCGACCCGGCCGTCGTAGACCGCCTGCGCAGTTTTGCCAATAGCAACAAGATGAAACGCGCCGCATTGGGCGTCATTGTGCGATACCTCAACCGCAAGGAAATCAGTGCGCTCCGTGTCCAGTTCGAGCGCTTTGACGAGGACGGAAATGGCTTTGTCTCAGGAAATGAGCTTGCGCAGGCCATGCGCCGCGTAGGCCTGGATCCATCAGACGAGGAGGTTGACCACTTGCTTTCTGCGCTCGACGAGGATCACAATGGCAAGATCGACTATGAAGAGTTTCTTGCGGCATCAATGGACCGTCACGTGTACTTGCGGCAAGAGCTGCTCCAGACGGCATTTCATTATTTTGATGTTTCCAACAAGGGCTGTATCACTGTCCAGGACCTCGAGGCCAGGTTAGGCGCCGAAGACGCTTCGCTTGTCCAGCACATACTCAAGTCCTGGGACGCCAACGAGGACAACCTGATTAGCTTTGAAGAGTTTGCCAAGATGATGAATGAAGGTTGACGGATAACATGAAATCAAAGTGAAATTTAGAAAAACAAAAGAGCTGCTCCCTGCTTTCATCATCACCAAACAAACGCAATAAAAACACAGGCTCTGCACCTCGGTTAGATGTTTCGCGAATTGGATTCACGGAGTAAACGTACGCATGCAACAAGATGCGGTTCATTCACGCAAAGAAGAAAAAGAATGGAACAGAACGTAAAAAAAGGTGGTTTTGACATCTCATCGGGCGCGCTTTGTCTTTGTGGCGTGGTGACGCAAATAAAAGATCATATCTGATTCTGTTGTTGATTTTGACATTTCAACGGGCGCAATTACGCAAAAAAATAAAAGATCATGTCTGATTCTGTTGTTGATTTTGACATTTCATCGGGCGCACTTTATCTTTGGGCGATCTCGGGCTTTGTGTAAAAAAGTCAGACGGCAGAAAATGAACGAGATTTCTCTGCTCCTGATCGATTTCGTTCCTTTTGCCTCTTAAAGGTGGGGTGATCGACAAAAAGGGTTCATGAATGGAAAAAAAGATGTGGTTGGCCCGGGCGTGAACAATACCTTGACCTTTTGAACGCAATGGCGATGGCGCGGTCGCTGACACTCGGCGGCGAGGCCGTCGAGCTCGGCGCGCTCATGGCGCAGGGCGCCGAGGCGGTACGTCAGACAGACAGACAGACAGCGAGAGGGACTGATCGATCGACTGTCAGACAAACAAACAGAGCAGTCGGCAAGGAAGACGGGCCCGGCAACGCAATGGTGACTAACCAACCCACGTCGTCGCGTGCGCGCAGAAGCTCTACTCGTGCAGCTACCGAGGCAAGGACGCCGTGGTCAAGGAGCGCATCCCCAAGGCGTACAGGCACCCCGAGTTAGAGGCACAGCTAACCAAGTCTCGTTTCACACAAGAAGTTCGCTGCGCAGCTCGCGCCCAAGAGGTGGGCGTCGATACGCCGAATGTGCTGTACTCTGATCCCGTGCAAGGTATCATCGTCATGGAAAAAATAGACGGTCGCCCACTACGCGAAGTGTTCGACGATGCAGCACTCAAACCCGCCGAGGCCATCGAGCTGGGCCAAGCTCTGGGCAGAGCTGTCGCCAAGCTACACAATGCAAACATTATTCATGGAGACCTTACAACGTCGAACGCCATGCTGCGCCGCGACGGAGCTCTTGTCTTGCTCGACTTTGGGCTTTCCAAGGTGGATCTCAGCGCGGAGGAAAAGGCTGTCGACATGTACGTTTTGCAACGAGCCTTTACGTCGACTCACCCCGACACCGAGGCCGTCTTTGACGAGCTGCTCGCAGCGTATCTGGCTGCGCTTTCCGACGCGGACCGTGAAAAGGTTGCCAAAAAATTCCCCAAGGTCCAGCAACGTGGGCGCAAGAAGCGTCCGCCTCCCGATGCGGTAGCAGCTACGGCAGCCGCTTCGTCGTCGTAGACCCAAGCACTTGTGATCTTCTCGCGGGTCAAGGATCGATTCATTTGCCTGCCAAGTACTTTTCTGCCCAAACAGACAGCAAATTTCCCCGCCCAAATAACGAGCAAAGACTCGGCTCTCGCTTGCTTGTCCCACGAAAACCCTGGCGGTTCAACCCGACAAAGAACTTCTCGATTCTCAATCTTCTTGTCCTCAACTTCATTTCTTCTCAAACGAAACAAAGTCATTCCTCCCCTCGCAGTCGCGACAGCATCTCCTCTCTGCCCTGCTCGCCCGCCGTCGCCTAGCCCTTGCTCTCTTCCTCCCTCCCTCACTCCCGCAATTCCTGCCCGCCGGTGGGGCAGGATCAGCACAGCACTCCGGTGCTTGCTCGCCCCTGCCGAGGAAGGAAGGAGAGGGCCAAGCAAGCGAGCAAGCGGCCTCTCCTCTCCCTCTCCTCTCCGCATCCTCGCCCGCCGCGGCCGCTCGCAGGCGCGCATCGACCGCGGCGCACCGCGGAGGCCGGCGGCGAGGGCGCGGAGCAGCGGGCGCGGCGCGGCGCAGCGCGCACGGAGCGCGGCGCGGCGGCGAGCGGCGCTGGCTGCTGCGGCGGCGGGGCAGGCGCGGCGGGGCGAGGGCGGTCGGTCGGTCGGTCGGTCTCACCATCATCGTCGCCGTCGAGCCCGCGACCCGGGCGCGGCGCCCAGGGCAGCGCGCAGACGGGCGGCGCGGGCGGGCGGCGCGGGCGGGCGGCGGCGGAGGCGCGGCGACCGCGTGCGGCATGGCCGGCGAGGTCCCGGCCGCCGCGGGCGAGCAGGAGCCCCGGCCCGCGGAGCTCGAGACCGCCGCGGCAGAAGACGCCGTTACGAAGCTCGAGGAGACGGCCGAGCACCGCGACGACGAACACGACGACGACGAACACGACGATGGCGAGGCTGCCGCGGATGCCGTCGCTGCCAAGACAGAGGCAGAGGCAGAGACGGAGACAGAGACAGAGGTCGCGGCGCTCGAGGACGGTGAGCAAGCTGAGGGAGAACGAGACGAAGATGACAATGACAAGGTCGTAGAGGAAGAGCACGAGCACGTCGCGAATGGCGACAACATCGAGAACGTGAACGAGGACAACAAGCGTCACGCGCATCAGCAGTCCAGCAGCGACCAGGATGCCAAGCTCTCCGAAGAGACGCACCGCGCTCCGATCGAGGACAACGGCCGCGAAGAAATCGAGGATAAGCGACCAGACCACGATGAAGATGATTCCGAGCCCGTGGCGAACGTCGCCGCCGCTGCTGATGCTGCTGATGCTGATGTTGGCGATGATGCGGCCCCAACAGCCGAAAGCGCAAGCAGTGGCGCTGGCACGGATGACGTCGTCGCGGATGATACGGGCGAGCCACAGCCGCAACCGCAGCCGCAGCAGCTCAACGAGAAGACACACAAGCAGGCCGACGAGGTACTGCACAAACAGTCATTGGCGGGCAGCAGCAGCACGCTGGCTGTCGCCAAAGCAGCCAAGGCAGCAGCAAGTCTGGCCGCTAAGGCAAGCAGTGGCGGTGAGCAGTCGACCGGCGCGGCGTCCTTGCCGCGTCTGGCACCCAGGGTCCGGGGCGGGTCCTCGCGCCACGGAACCATGCGACCAATGACGTTTGGCGGAACGAGCAACAAACGCCTCAGCTTGTCGCTGAGGCACCTCGAGGACCACGATTCGCGCCCATGTCCCTCGCCCCGTTTCGAAAAAATACACGAGAATGCCAAGTCACGCGAACAGCTTACCTCCACGTTGCAATCTGTTCTGTCTGTGCTCAGCGACGCCCGGCTCGCAAGTGCAAACAATAACCAGTGTACCTTACAAACCGTCGCGCAGCTCGAGCAATGTTCTCAACAACCATTGTCGCAGGCGCCCGCGGTCCCATTACGCCAGCTCGAAAATGTTGTCAAGCAACGTGCTCATGCTGCACGAAACGCCTATGGCCTGGTCAAAGGCCTCGACTTGCAGCCGAGGCGAGCGCCTTCCGCGCTTCAGCCGCCGTCGTCGCTACCAGATCCTAAACCTTCCGAGGCAGTCATTGACGAAACAGCAATCAAGGAGGTCCGTGCTCAGCTCGCCGCGTCGGAAGAGAGGGTCCGCGCACTCGAAAAGAATGCGAGCGTCAGCAAAGATGAGACGGCCATCATCGAGGTTCGCGCCCAGCTCGCCGCTTCAGAAAAAAGAGTACGTGCTCTCGAAGAAGAATTGCGTAAAGAGCGCGCCAGCCGTCTCGAGGCCCTTGCAAAGGAACGTCAGCGCACATTATTGGCCGGAAGTGCGTCCGCCTTCATCACCTTTCTCGCCTTTTTCTTGGCTTCCGAGCCACAATAAGTCCTCCATGTCTTCTTATCGTGAGCTGTGTGATGCATGATAACCATTTCCCGTTGCCCTTGCTTGTGTTTGCTTCTTTCTTTTCTAAATCCCGCCCCCCATCCTCCTTCTTTGTTGTTGCCACGTACCGTCCGCGGCTTTTCTTCAAGATTTTTTCTCACCGCCGGGCATCGCCATGGAAGAAGAGAAACAAACTTGTTTTTCACAGGCACCATGTTTGAAATGTGCTTTCAGTCTTTGGGTCATGAATTGACGCTTGACGACCATTCTGTCATTTGGTTTTCGCAAAAAAAAAAAAGAGTTTTCAATTTTAGAATAGTAGAATCAAGCAGACAACTACAGGCTTGTCATCTTGCAACGGCATGCACGCGTTCCACCGTGAACAAGAAGTCTAGTATCCCATGAGCCATGACGAGGCGTTTGACAATGCGCTGCTCATTTTGCCAATGAGACGCGAGCTTTTTTCGAGCTTTCGCGCCTCCTCCTCCCTACGTTGCTGCTCAAGTCGGGCTTCCAAACTGCTAAAGCCGTGTCTCGCGAGGCGAGCCCCCTCCTCGCTCAGATCATCATCATAGTCTTCTTCTTCGAGATACTCTGGGTAATCGTCGTCTTCGACCTCGTCACCGTCAAAGCCACCGTAGCCTTCGTAGTTCTCGCAGTCATCACTGTATTCGTCGCCGTCCTCCTTGGTCTCGGTCACATGCGAGCGCGCGGCGCCCGGCGCAACGACAACCTTGGCCAGATGGCCCGCAAGAGAGAGCGCGCGGACGAGAGCACGCTCCACAATGTCAATCTCGTCGCGCGTTCCAATGCGAACAAAACCTCGAGACGGGTTTGCTGTGACGGAAATGACGCCCTGGACCTTGATGACGACCGTTTCGACATCGGACCGAACCTCGTAGTTCTCGAGTCCGTCCATGGCGAGCGTAATGGTCTCTAGCGAGCGGCTGGGCCTTGAAAAGGTGGTCTCACGCCCGGCGCCAAGCCAGTCGTTGTCTCGCGCACTGGCAAAAGGGTCGCTCTTCTTCTTGCGGACACTATGGCGCCACCCAGACGTGGCATTTGTACAGTCAACATTTTCCACGTCCGCGTTATTTTCCGCGTCTTCGTCTCCGTCACTGCTCTCTCCACTTGGGTAGCCGCGCACAGGAACGCCGAGGTTAGCAAGAGTACCGCGCGCGAACTCGTCGAGCCTTGGGTTTTCGTGTGATCGGGTCTTTGCGAGCTTTACGTTTTCCACGAGCGCGGGAAACTCCCGCATCGCCGTCTTGTTCTTCGGGTGGCTCGACAAGAATTGCAGAGCGCGCGTCGCAATGAGCACCACGTCAATGTCCTCATGCTGCACATACTGCACGAGGCCTGCCAGACACCCTTGCTCCTGCACAATAAAAGGCTGATTGTCTGGGTCTTGCGCGAGCGTCAGCAGCTGTTTCGCAATGGCTCTGCTGTTTGGGACGTCAATCCCGGCCGTGTCCATGGTGTCCTGCCCTGCGCTTCCCTGCGCTATGCCTTGTACGCTGTTTCCTCCGTCCCTCTGCTCTGCTCTTCTCTGCTCTGCTCTACCCTGCCCGCACGGCGCGGCACACGCGCGCGTCGGCGAGTGCTCGTTTCCTTTCCCTGCAATGCGGTTCTGGCCCCCCAGCCCGCTCACCTCACCGACAACTTCTCCAAAGAAAGGCCAGACTACAGGCAGGAGGAGACGCGGGCTCTTTATATGTTCTTGCAGTGCTGGCGCGGGTCTGTCGCTCTCCAGAGCAGGCAAATGCACGTCGCGCCCGTCCGTGCTCGCTCGCTCTCTCTCTTGCGCTGCGTCCCATGCCGCGCGCTGCGCGGAGTGGGGCAAGAAACGGCGCCCCAAACGGTGTGCACCGCCGAGTTCTGGCCCAAGCGCACGGACGCGTCGCGCCGGGCCGTTTGGGTCGCTTTAGTTTTGGATTTGCAAAAAAAAAAAAAAAAAGTGGAAAAATTATCCCAAAACAGGAAAACGCGCACAGAGACCGACCGTCAAGCTCATGGCGGCCGCAGGTGGCGAGATGGGGCGCTTTGGCAGGGCGCTTCAGGCAACCAAGCTAGCATGGTACGTGCGCCGCGAGTGGCAACCATTTCTTCCTCAACAGAGTGACTGACTGACTGACCGACTGACTGACGCCTTGTCGCGCAGCGACCAACTGGCGCCTCTCGTGCGCGAGCTGTATAAGAGCGCAGGCACGCTCAACGAGCTCAAAGCAGACGATAGCGTCTTTACCGTAGCCGATGGCCTTGTTCAGGATCTGCTGACGCGCGGACTCTTGCGCAACGGCGAGGGCTTCAAGGCCATTGTCGGCGAGGAAGACGCGACGAGCACAAACTTGCAGACCCGACCCTATACGGTGTCAGGGCTTCAAGTTCCAGAGCAGCTTTTTGAGCGCATTGAGCGCACACGGGATGCCGTGCAACTTCTCGGTCGCGAGCTTAGCGCCGCGGGTGACGCATCAACTTATAGCGATTGCACCGTCTTCATTGACCCGATTGATGGCACCCGAGAGTTCTCCACCAACCTCGGCGAGCAATGCACCATTCTTGTCGGTTTTGCGGTAGGCGGACGCCCGACTGCAGGTCTCATGTACAGGCCGATTCCCGATCCGACATCCTGGGCGCTCGGTTGCAAGGAAGAGGGTCTCTTTGACGCTTGCTTGGACGAAAGTGCCAGCGTTCGCACCACGACCTCGGCGACCAACTCCCGCGGCCTGCTCACATCAAACGGGCATATTTCACCCTTTCTGGAGCAAATCATCAAGGACATTGCGGAGCAAAATGACGCAACTGCTGCCGATACAAGTGAGCTTCGCGTTCGCGCGGGAGGCGTGGGCAACAAGCTCATGAATCTCCTCGAGCACAAGGGCATGTTTTACATTCAAGATCGTGGGGTCTCGCGCTGGGATACTTGCGCGCCACAGGCCGTCATTGAGGCCCGTGGCGGTCTCCTCGTCAAGCTGTCCTGTCTCCTCGGGGCCGGCAGTCTCGAGTCCTACACGTACGAAAAGACCTCCACAAACCTTGATCTCAATACTGACTTTCCTGTAGAGCTCGGCAAATACAACCTTCGCAAGGACGCCGACGCCAAGGGGTCCTGCGCCGACCCACAGGCACAGGCGGCCGCCGTTAACGCTTACTCGAATATCTGCGGCTTCCTCGCGCTCGACGCCAAGACCGCTACTGATTCGACGCAGTTGCAGAGCGTTGTGGACTTGGTACGTGCTGCTGCCGCAAAGGCATCGCCCACATTTACCTAGACCTGGTCGATCAACATACATATCATCGTTGAGCCGCGTGAATTGAGGGCGTCTTTGCTGCGATGTCTATCCTTTTGACAATGGTGCCGCCGCCTTATCCTCGGACGACCTGTAACAACGCCATCGAACCGCACACCATGCGGCTCTGTACCATGGATCAACCGTCAGACTTTTATGCGCGCATCGTACACACGCAAATGCTCGCTGCCACACATCTCTTTTGCTCACACACTCATACTCTGGACAAGGTTGGGAAGTGCAGTAGACGGGCTGCATCGGACAAAAGAGTGCCCAGACCTGCGAGCAGACCCCTTGAGATCAGCATGTACTTTCGTCAAGCAGCTGCGAGCGCCGAACTCGAATACGACTCAACATTATCCCCACTCCGCTCCCGTGCAAAGAACGAAAAATCCCAGCAAGTACTTTCGTCAAGCAGCTGCGAGAGCCGAACTCGAATACGACTCAACATTCTCCCCACTCCGCTCCCGTGCAAAGAACGAAAAACCCCTGGCATCGATCTTTGTTTTGGTAGTTTTTTTTGAACTCATGAGGTGATATCACAGAGGTTTTGTAAGAAAAACAAAGTGAATCTTGTTTCCAGGTTGTGGAGACCCAGTGTGCCAAGGACGCAGACGACAATTCGGTAAAGTTGACACGATTGAGATGCCAATTTTTTTCACAGTTTACAAAGATTGGTTGGTTTGGATCATGGCAGCATAACAAAAGTAGAATGCAAACGCCTGGTCGCTGCAGCAAGACCTTGTCGCTTGAGATCCACAAGTACGTTGCGCGCACGCGTTAGTCATGCGACATACACGGATGACATATAGGTTTGCGTCCCGAGAGAAACTCGCAAGGGTAAGAAGAAGGGCTGCCTCCTGCTTAGTCTCCACGAATGCGACGTGCAAGCTGAATGTCCCGCACCATGAGCGTAACGCGCTTGGCATGCAAGGCACACAGGTTTGCGTCTTGAAAGACGCTTACAAGGTACGCCTCGGCGGCCTCCTGAAGCGCGGTGAGCGCCTCGGACTGCCAGCGGAAGTCTTGCGACTGCGTGTATCGCTCCGTTTCCTCCTTTACGACGCGTGCAAAGGGGAGCTTCTGAATGAGCAAGTTCGTACTCTTTTGGTACCGTTTGATTTCCTTGAGCGCGCGTTCTCCGGGCCGCAAGCGCTGCACGACGCCAGGGGCCCCGTTTCGTCGTGGGGTCGCGCTTTTGCGTCTCTTGCGTAGCGACTGCACTCCCGACGAGAGCATGCGGCCGTACTTGGCGCGGCGCCCGCTTCCACTGCGCGCCGAGAGGCTGCTGGCGCCACTGGCGAGGCTGCGGAAGCCGCTCTGCGCGCTCTGCGCGCTCGCGGGCCCGCTGCGCACGCTCCCGGGCCCGCTGCGCGGCGTCGCCGTTGCATCGCGACGCACTCGCGTGGGCGTGCGCACGAGGCGTCTCTCTTCTTCCTCCTCCTCCCCCTCGCTGTCGGCCTCTGCTGCGCGGCCGCGGCTCCGTCCTGCTGCCGCCGCCTCGCCCGCGCGCCCGACTGCGCCCCGCGACGCCATCTCGCCCGCAACTCTCGTCCGCGTTTTCGCTCTGCTTTTTCCCTCCCTTCATGTTCATTTTTTTCCTTGCTGCCCCTCGCCTTTGCGCAGGTCACACGTTTTCTGAGCGCGCGGAGGCTGGTGGTGGTAAGGCCGGCACGCGGGCGCGCTGGCTGGCTGGCTGAATGGATGGATGGCCGGCCTTCTGGCTGCTGCGACTTGGCCTTCGACAAGCTGGCCACGCGGCGTGGGAGATTGGCGCGGGTCGTTCGAGCAGCTGCAGCTCCCGCTCAACGGAAGGCCCCCTTTTCGCCGCTCATTCTTGTGATTCCGGCGAGGTCACATCACCCGACGGGACGTACGTGACCACACCGCGGCAGCGGTCTCCGCTGCCGTCTCCTCAAGTCTGTCTGTCTGGCAGTCTGCAGGCAGTCTGTCTTTCGGTCCGTCTGTCTTTCCGGCTGGCTGATCGATCGTCCAGCAGTCAGCACGGAGCATCCACCAGTGGCCACACAGAAAGACAAGGGTCGAGCCCCCCAGCCGCGATCGCCGCCAGCTGCGGCCACAGTCGAGTTGGCCACCAACCTAACAGACAGACAGGAAGACAGACAGACAGACTCACTTCACGAGGAACCAGGTTTTGCTGCTGCTCAGTCTTGCGCTTCGAAGCGCATCAGCCTGGCTGGCGTCAGCGACACGGCGGGAGTTTATTGATAGCACGCGGCGGCGACCTTATTAGAAAGCTCAGCCAGAACAAGGCGTGCTTTTGCAAAGGCCGTCTCTCTGTCTGTCTATCTGTCTGTCTCCAGCGGATTTCCTGAAACGGATCAACGAGGTTGCTTGGAACAAGAGTCTCGCGACAAAACGTAGGCGTGCGTGTTGATGAGAAAAAGCAATTCTGCTTGGCTGGCTGGCTGGCTGGTTGGCTAAAGAGCTGCCTAGCCTGCCGCAAGGACAAGGATAAGGAAAACGACCGCTACAAGAGTAAAAGCTATCGCGCGAGCGCTAGCAGCGCCAGCAGCGAACGTGGCAGAGTACCCAGGCTTTATCTCCCCACCACGTCTCGAGTTGCCACGTCTCGAGTTGCCGCGCGTGATAGCCTCGCTATTTCAAGTCTCCGCGCAGCGACCTTCGAGATCACAAACGAAATTTGTACATGAAGGAACTGGAGGCCCCCAGTAAATGTCAAGGCCTCGTCAGGTCAGCACGCTTTTTAATAACTCTTTTTGATCCGTCGAGTCAACGCCGTGCCACCCACGCCGTGCGATGTCATGCCATGCCATGCCATGCTATACAAGGCAGGCAGGCTGAGCGCGACGCGACGCGCAGCAGTCCTCCGCGCCTCTTGGCGAGACGCCCCTCGCAGAGATTTCGCGAGCAAGCAGGCAAGCATGCAAGGCCGCCCACAAGTGCACAATGGGCGCTCCCAAGTGCGGAATCCCGCATTCCCTACTGGTGGCTACTGTGCGCGTCTGGCTGGCAGCCCCAACCAAACAAACCACCAAATCGCCACGGGCCTCAACCCAACTCAACCCAACGCAACGCAAGCCCGCCAGCCGCGCTCCTCGCCGCCAGTGGCCGCAGTCCTCCTCCCCTCCCTCCTTCCCCGCCAAGCAGCGCAGTCCTGCGCGCTCGCACGGCCTGCTTCGCCCAGCCTCTCCTCGCTGCTGCCGCCGCCGCCGCCGCTGCTCCGCCGTCAGCTTCCCGCTCCGCAGCGAGTCCGCAGCGCGCCGGAGCCCCGCCGCCCCGCACGCACGCGCGACCAGCGCCGTGCGGGCGCAGCAGGCAGGCCGGCCACGGGGCAGCGCGCATGCTTGCAGCGCGGCGCGAGCCCGTGGACGCCGCAGGCGGCAGTGGGCTGAAGGCAGCGAGGGCGGGAGCAGAGCAGAGCAGACGCAGAACAGACGCAGACGCAGAGCAGACGCAGAGCGGAGCAGGTGGGTTGATCTGGCTGCTGCTGATCGATCCGGAGACGTTTCCGTTGCGCCGCCGCGAGAGATTGGTCTCCGCGCACGCCCTGCGCCCCGCGCGCGTCGAGGCCGGGAAGGACTGAGCTCCGGCCGCGCCTGCGAGCCGCCTCGAGCGAGCAGAGCAGAGCAGAGCGGGGCAAAGCGGAGCGGAGCGGAGCGGGGCAGGAGAAGCCCCGCCCGCCGAGGGGTTCCTCCTGCAGCCCCTGCAGCTCCAGCTGTACCAGCAGCGACACGAGCGAGCGCCTGCAGTGGCAGCAGCGTCTGCAGCAGCAGCAGCGCACGGCGCGGCGCGAGCGAGCGGGAGAGGCCTCGCGCGCTGCAGCCGGCCGCGGCGCGAGGGCGAGGGCGAGGAGCTGCAGCTGCAGCTGCTCGAGTCAGCCGTCTCGTCTATCCGTCTGTCCATCTATCCATCGCTGGCGTCGCTCGCTCGCTCGCTCTGCAGCCAACCGAGTGGGAGGCAGGGAGGAAGGGAAACAGCCGCACGCAGCTCCGCGTCTTCGGCCTCGCAGGCGCAAGAGGCGACGGCCGTGACGATCGAAGCCTGTCCTCGCGCCGAGCGAGCCTTGCTGCATCGATCTCTCGATCGTGCGCGCCGCAGCCGCCACGCGCAACGATCGTTGGCTCCGTCGTATCTATCCGTCGCCGCTCTTTCTTCTCCGTGCCAGTCTTTCTTTCCCTCTTTCTTTCTTTCTTTCTTTCTGTCTGTCTTACTTTCTTTCTTTCTTTCTTTTCCTCGTGTGTGTGCGTGTGCGTGTGTGTCTGCCACCACTGCAGCCCGGACGCTTGGCCTCGCACAGTCGCGGGAGAGCAGGAAAGACGGAAACAACAAAGGGGAAAGGAGGCAAGGAGGAAACGAGGCGCCAGCCTCTCGACCAAACCGCGTACTACCCGTAGACGGACAGCCGCCGCGCCC
>BGKB01000088.1:20803-90759 GCA_003116975.1 Aurantiochytrium sp. KH105
CCGCGAGCGCGCGCGAGGCAGGCAGCCGCGGAGGCGGCCAGGACAGGCGCGCCGCGCGTCGCTGCCTGCGCCCTGCTTTCCCGCCTTTCTTTCCGGTTTCTGATCTTCCCTCCCCTTGCGCTCCCTTTCCGGGCGAGGGCCGTGATATCCTAGGCGGAGGCCGAGGATATCCTGGGAGAGGCGCCGGCAGAGGCGAGAAAGCAGGCGAGGGAAAAAACGCGAGCCGCGGCGCCCGCGCAGAGCCGCAAAGGGGAGCGAGCCGCGACTCGCAGCGGAGGCAGCGAGCGAGCGGACGGCAGGCAGGCAGGCAGGCGCGGCAGGACAGGGCAGGCACGGCCAGGCCAGGCCAGGCCCGGGTCGACCCGCGAGCCCTCCCCCACCCCCGCCCGCCCGTTCTCGCCCTGACAGCACGCACGAGCAGCAGAAGCAGAAGCAGAAGCAGCGAAAAGAAGAATGCCGCGCGCGAAAAAGGGCACCTCGAAACGCGGCGGCGGCCGCCAGCAGCAGCAACAACAGCAGCCCATGCCGCCGCAGCAGCAACAGCCCGCGCTCGACCCCGTGGACCCCTCGCGCCAGCCCCATGCGCTCCTCCTCCAGCAACAGCACCACCAGCAGCAGCCCCAGCAGCAACAACAGCCCCAACAGCAGCACCAAGGAGGCCAGCTGCAGCAACACCAAGGCGGCCAAGACGGCCAGCAACATCTCATGCACCAAGGAGGCATGGGTAACGGAGAAGGCATGGACGGACCGCCCATGGATAACGGCATGGGCGCCGGGGGACAGGACATGAACGGACGACACGGACAGACACCGCCCGATCCCAACATGCCCTTCCCCAACTACCCGCCCAACATGATGTACCACTTCATGGGCCAGCACATGCCAAACTCCGGCATGTATCCCATGATGAACCCCCTCGGTCCCCACGGCTCCTACGGCGCCGGCGGCCAAGGTGGTCAGGGCGGCCAGGGCGAGTCCAGCAACCAGTTTCCCCAGTACCCCTTCATGCAGCACGGAGGCATGATGGCCAACAACCCATACCTCATGGGACACGGCGCAGACATGTCCAAAAACGGCGGCCAGGGCGGCAAGAACAACGCCGCAGCCGCTGCAGCCGCAGCCCTCAACAACCCCTGGGCCAGCATGATGCCCGGTGGCGCTGGCCTCACCGGCCGTCCCGGCGCCGCCGGCTACCCGTACGGCCACACCCCGCATCCCGGCATGGGTCCCGGTGCAGGTGGACCCATGGGCCTCGGCATGGGCTTTCCCATGGGCATGCCCCAGGGCCAAAACGCCAACGGATCAGGCTCGCAGCGCGGATCCAAGCGCTCTGCATCAGACGATCGCAAGGGCGGCCGAGGCAACGCCGGCAACAACAGCAGCCGCCGCAAGCGCTCCAAGAACGGCAGCAACTCCTCCCAATATCGCGGTGTCTCATGGCACAAGCGCGACCGCCGCTGGATTGCACGCGGCTGGGTCAACGGTAAGACCGTCAACCTGGGCTCCTACATGTGGGAGAAACAGGCTGCCCTTGCCGTCGACTACAAGACTCTCGAGGTGACACCAGAATCCAGCCGTGGCGACCTCGTTCTCAACTTCCCCAGCGTCGATGACCGTAAAAAGGTGCTCGAACAGCTCTTGGATAAATCCTTCCAGCTCAACCTTTCCCACAACCGAAGCCGCGGCGTTGACCCAGAGTTCCAGTCCTGTCCTGTACAGCCGGACTACAACAGTTTCCCCGTCGTTGAGCGAATTACTGTTCCCATCGATTCCATCGAGGCCCCCAAGCATTTGCCCTCACGATCCGACATGTCCTCTGCCGCATCGCATTCCGCCGGCATGGGACACATGTCTCAGTTCAGTCCCGGCCACATGCCTTACCCGCACCACATGCACGCCATGGGCATGCACCATTTGACAGGCCATGGCATGGGCGGCTACCATAATCTTGGGCTTGGCGGCCACTCTGGCCACATGCCTGGCGGCGGACTCCCGCCACATATGCAAGACCCATCAAACGCCAGTGGTCAAGGCGACGAGTAACAATGCTGCTTCTAAATATCCCCTACCATCTTCACTTCCCAACCCCTTTTCCTTCCCCCTTCTTTCTGCCCCAAAAGGAATAAAAACAAAGACAAACCAACCACTTCTACTTTTCTCTCTTTTCCTCCTCTTTTCCTCCTCTTTTCCTCCTCTTCCTCCTCTTTTTTTTTTTTCCCTGGCGACTTGCAACACTCCGAGTCTTGTCTTCTCCCCCACATGCGAACCAAGTGGCCATCACTTCTAGCTGCTACGTATAACTACCACGTCTGCAGCTGCAGCTGCCAGGGCTGCTGCTCATCGCACGAAAGCTGTGCGTTCTTCCTGCCCACGGTCACACATCAACACAGCCCAATCTGTGGGCACAGAGACACTGTTGGCACCAGACACACAGCCCGCGCGTAAAATTGACCGAACATTACTTTGTTCTTGGAGTTCAAGGTAGAGAGACAAAGGGAGATCATGCAATGGCCCTCAAGCGCTTCTGTCGTAGTCTTTAGCGCACGAGTAATTATTTTCCAGAAATTGATTTCCGACCATCTTTGACTCCTTGTCGTTTTCGCCGTGATACCTGGGCTCGCTTCTGCTGCATGATACCTGGGCACGCTCGTACTGACGATTAAAAAAGAAGGAAATCGACAAAACTAGGCCTATACAGCGTCGAAAGACAAAAGGTTTCGTCTCTATGGGCAAGCTCTCATCTCTCCTGACCAAAATTTTCTCAATTTCTTCTGGATCGTCCAGAGTCCACGTTAACAAAAAACCTCGTTTCGTATGTAGTGCGCGTGGTAAACAAAATGTCACTCGTACTCTGCGGGAAATAGAAATGACGTGAGCAGACAGCTGCGCCACAGAAGCCGTCAGGGTCAATCTTGCACCCATGGAAAGTCTCTTGAAGACTTACCGTGGCGACTACCATCCTATCTTGGCAGACACCATCATCCTATCTTGGTAGACACTACCATCCTATCTTGGCAGACGCTACCATCCTATCTTGGCAGACACTACTATCCTATCTTGGCAGACGCTACCATCCTATCTTGGCAGACACTACTATCCTATCTTGGCAGACGCTACCATCCTATCTTGACAGACACGAGTTCATGCGATGTAAAGGTGCGTCTAAAACCGTTTGTAGCATGAACGAGCACGGTCAAGAGACCTGTGACTAGCAAGCTCTCCCCTACATCGTCTGGACAAACCTCTGAGGTGGCGAGAACATCGAACTCTACCACCACACCAGTTCGTCGCATCATACCCGAATCTACCCCAGAGTGCATCGCTTTACAACCACTCCGTTTGACGCTAGCAATTGCACTTGTATGTCAACAACGTTCCCTTCCCTCTTTTCAATTTTCATCATTTCCCCAAAGAACAAGATGGTACACCACAAGATGATGCATGAGAGTAACTACGGCGCATGCGCCTCCCTTCCATGTGGAACTGATCTACTTTTACTTATTTGATGAAATCATACTCGCAAAAGCCACTTCGAGAGACTCTACCTTGCCTCCCTCGCGACCAGCGTACGCACGAACGAGAGCAAGCACCACAATAGGTGATCGCTCCGAAAGCTTCGAAAGTGCGAGTGCTTGCGCAAGCACGTCGTCGGCCGCTCCCATTTGCTGAGCCTTTTGCAGGATGGACACAAACTCTCGTGCGTTTCTCAACGGCGGATATGCAACATTCACGCGAGCAGAAATTTGATCTGCAAGCTCGCGCACTGCCGGAGATGGCCCCTCGCCCTGCGTCAATCTCGCCCTCACTTCCTTGCACGCCCGCTGCGCAGCAGACTCGCACTGCATAAGCGAACGGCTACCCAGTCGATCGGACCATCGCTGCATTGCCAGCTCCACGCCATGGGTAGTTGGCATCGACTGCGCCTGCATCCACAAGAGCTGAGTGCTCAACGAACCCTCGAAATCCTCAAATTCGCGCTGCTCAGGACCGGCCAAAAGCCATCCTTCTCGATCACCACGGGGGGGCGGAGGAGGCGGACGAGAACCACCCCCGCTCGCTGCTCCTGTCGAAGATCCCGCTGCCGACGACGACGACGAACTGGAGGAAGAAGAAGACCCAGACTTGGAATACGTCAGCAGGGCCACATGGGTCTGAGTGTGCACCAAGACGAGCGCCAGTCGTGACTCGATGACAAAGTCCGTCACGTACACCACGTCTCCGACAGCCCTGCCCGTTCGTGCCTCGCCATCGCTACGAATCGCACGAAGACATTTGGAAATGAGACACGTGCGAAACATATCAAAGGTCACCAGCTCCTTACCGCCCTGAACACCCGGAAAGAGTCGACGCGGTCGCGTGCGAACGTGAAGCTGCCGCTCCGACTCAAGCTGGCCCGGAGGCTTACTCCGCGCCGCAAAACCCTCCGATGTAGACGCAACAGCGGACGCCATCCCCGACACGGGCTTTGCAAACAGGCCATAAAGGCCAGAGCCTACACCCTCCACCGCACCGAGGGCACCGCCCTTGGCGTGACCCTCACGCGGTTTGGACAAAAGCCCCGCAAACCCGCTTTTAAAGCCGTCACGTACCTGCTTCCCGCCCTGCGAAAAGCCCTCCTCGAGACCGCGCGGTTTGGCATCGCGCTTCTTCTTGTAATCGAGGTCGACCTTGGCCACGGCTGTACCCAGCGATCCAATAGAAGCCAAGGCAGCGTGCATTGCGCTACCGGGATTCGTACCCAGCGCGCTCAAGAGCTCTCCAGGGTTGCCTGGCAACGCGTAGCCAATGATGCGCAGCACACGACCCTGCACTTCGCCACGGTAAAAGACGCGGATATCATCAAGGATCCGCGCTCGCGTCGTCGCAAGGTGCTCACGCTCAAAGGGGTCCAAGACCACCGGAGCACCTTCCAAGTCTGTCACCTTGCTACGAAAGTAGCTGATGCGCAGCTCCACCTTTCCTAGGGTCATCGTGCGCACGTACAGGTACCGCGCCCCATCGCCGCCGGTACCCTGCAAGCCCCGCTCGCTTTGCGCCTTTAGATCCATACTCCGACGCAACGAAACGTCCTTGGGCGCGCCTCGACGCTCGGTAAGACTTGGGCCTCCAGCATCCAGCAGCGCCGCGCGTCGCGGCATGCTCACCTGCGTTGCCATCTCCTTGCATGCTAAAATAAAGTTCTCGTCAACCTGAACGTCCATTTTGGCCAGTCGAACGCTGAGGCTACGAATGTAGCGCACGTTCAACCGCGTGTGCTTCTCACTCATCGAAAAGCTGAGCACAGGCGGTAGATCTTGAGGCGACTCGCCCACGTATGAGCGCTTCAGCAGGTTCGCATAGGTCGGGTCGTCGAGACAATTGTCAATCCGCAAACTTTGCAACGTAAAGTCGAGCGCCCGTCCCAAGTTCGTGTCGTGAAAACGCAACGAAAGCTTGCCCGTCACGTAAATGACTTCCGAAGGAAAGGCGTTTCTGGTGCGTGAGATCACAGAAATGCCAATATCGCTCAGGTCCACGCTCAAGCGAAGTCGTGTCATCTCCGGGACCTGCTGCTCGCTCGAATCACCTCCATCCGCCGAGGCGCCCAACGAAGTCTCCATGATACGAACTACGCGGCTTTGGGCATCCACGTCAACAATGACAAACACGGTGCGCGACTCCAGACTACGAATATTACGCAGCGCGCTCGCGCCAAAGGTCGCGCCGTCTCCGCTGCCGCCATCACCGCCCTGTGGCATTTCAAGCCCAATGGTTTGCGATCCCGCTGGCCCACCCTTGCCGTCAGAAATGACACCAAGACGAAGTCCAGACCCAACGCTTCCCGCGTCACGCCGAGGTGCCGACTCGACGCCAAACGAGTCCGTCAGCTGGACAAGCTCGCCGGCAGACTTTCCTGTCAAGACCCACCACATTCGCGGGTCGCTCGCCTGGCTCTGCGCCTGCGAAGATCCCGCCACGCCCTCACTCTCCTGACCCGAGATACCAGCGTCCACAGAGGCCAGCTTCCATCCAACTTCAGTTCCCGAGAGCTGCGTCAAACGCCGCTCGAGACCGTCGCTTGTTCGTGTAAAGATCTGCACACGCTCGCCGTATCGCAAGGGCTTACCACGAGGTCGGTCACTGGTCGAGGTCTCGCGACTCTGCCCGCCATGCACTTGCTCGTCTTCTGCATCTTCCGCAACGAACACAATGGCTGAGGCCTGGCCCTCGCTCAGACCCAGAGTCCACGCTCTACGCTTGCTCGCGAGATCGTCATCCAGAACCGATTCCGCAACGGGGGGCGGTGCACGCGCAACCCAGCGTGTGTTTCCAGGGCCACTCAGAAAGTGCCGAAGACCACCGCAAACATGCTTCAGATCTTGCGCGCCGCCGTCCTCGGCAGTGACGCGCTGCGCTGGCAGCACGACTCGCGTTTCGCGACCAATCTTGGTCAAATCCACCGTCGCCTTTACCGCACCCTTGGAACCTTCACCACCATAGCCGCCAATTTCAAGCTGCAACAAGTGGCTCTTCATGGGCTCAATCCATGCAAAGGGGGCGCTGTCGTACGGGCCCACATCGACTGCCATCGAGGGATCGTCGGCCGCTTGCACGCTTGCCTTGCTTTGTGTGCATCTGATTCGTTCCAACGAAACGTTCTCGATCCGGTACATGGGTTGCGACTCGCTGTCTGCGCGGAATACGACCAACATCGTCGACTCCACAGACCCGCGCCGGACCTCAACCACGACTCGACCCTTGTGACCGGGCACTGCCATGCAAAATTCGTCGAGCGTGTGAATTGGAAACGGCGCAGACCACGACGACGAATCAAGCTGAATCTGCAGTTTGGCATCTCCAGGGCTCTTGAGCGGCTCGTGCCACCACAGCGGTGCCGGGTCCTCGGAGAGCACGATTGGATCCTGATATGTGTTGGCCTGGATGACGCGCACTGTAGCGCCGACCTGGTTGACCAGCACAACGCGCGGCGAGACCATGCATAAACGCGTACGCGCGACTGTCGGGTGCTCTGACAGTGACATCACCAGCTCGTAGAACGACTTGTCTCCATCGTCTGGCGATCGACGCATCGGGAAAACGTTGCTTGTGCCCATGGTAAAGTTCAGGGGACACGGCGTCGACCACGCCACGCGACTTCCCGATCCAGAGGATGGGCCGCTCTGACGCAAACCCACAAGACAAGTATCAAAGCCAAAGACGCGCGTGGAAGTCGAGGCTGCTCCAAAGGCCTTGCCGCCGTCTCCTGCGCTTCCTTCCTGCGCAACGGGCTTGAATCGCGTCCGGACCCACCTACGCCGACGCACCATACGGGCCCACGACTCTTCCGGCTTCCACGCCTCACCTGAAAGCGCATTAGCGTACATCCAGCCACCGGCGCCGGCATTGGGCGCATTCGTGTCGACAACCCAGTCCGTCTCCCAGGCCCAACCCGGATCTTGTCGGGGAAGCCGCACTCCTTCGCGTAGCCTCTCTTCCGTACCGCTCTCATTGCTCCACACAGGTCGCTCGCCTGGAAGCATGCGTTGAACCCAGCCCTGGCCAACATATAATCGCTGGTTTTCCCATGTCTCCTCCACGGCACGCAACACAGATCCCTGGACAGGCGCGTCCAAGAGCTCCATGGTGTCCTCGCGTGCCAATGCAAGGTCTAGTCCTGTGCCGTTCACGACCCAATAAGGGGCAGATATCGAGAGGCCCCGCGCCGAGGCGCGCAAATGCAATTGCTGCACGCGGCGGCTCGCACGATCTTCAATCAGATAAGTGCTCATACCTTGTCGCTGTTGCACACGCACCAGAGGCCCAAAGACCTCGGGTGCGTTCGGAAAGGCGAATCGGACAAAGAGATTATCCGTGTCCGACGGATAAAGTGGCCACAAATCACCTGAACGAAGCTCGCGCTCCGCCTCGAGGCGGGCCTTTGTACCCGCCCCGCCCTCGCCGCCACCTTGCGCTTTCAAAAGCTGCACCTGCAACGCTCCTGGAAGCTCGTTTTCGAACACAGTAAAGGGTCGAATGTGGATTCTGCACAAGGGCCTGCATTCGTTGCGAATAACCTCAGCCATCATAATCGCAGAGTTTTCGGCCACAGCCAAGGGCAAGGTCTCGTCGACGCGGCTGTCTGCCTCATACTGAAGAGGGACCATCGACCAATTATCGTCCTCGGTAAGTCGTACGACCATGCTGCAAGAGCGCCAATCGAAACGCGGGGGAATGTAGAACCGCCGCCCAGGCTGCACAGACTGCTCAACTTGCGTCTCGCCATCCACAAGCACTGCCATGCGTAGGACCATATCGCAGTCGTTGCAGCTCACCATGCCTGAGGCCAAGGTCACGACAAAGCCGCCTTCGGTTCCGTCATCAGCCGCGTTGTCCGCCGCGACCATGTGCTCAACCCAAGCTCCAAATCGTGCGCTGCCAAGCGCCTGATCCTTGCGGTCAACGAGCGCCAAGTCCATGGCCTCTTCGCCAAGGCGAACGTTGATGCGCATGCTCGCCGTTTGCACAGCTACCTCGCCATGAGCCGGAACCTTGGTGTCACCGTTCACCATGGCATCCATGTCTGTCTTGTTGACAATGGTGCAGCGACGATAGTTCGAGAGCCTCAAGCCACCCGCATCGCTCTCCCCGGCAATGACTTCTTGCATTTGCTCCATAACGTCTTCGGTCTCGTCCATAATGCGACGAAGGTGATCCACGTGTACATTGGCGCGCAACGGTCGGCTCGAGCGCAGCGCCAGCTCAAAGCCATTGTGCGGCTTTTGCGGAATGGTTCGTATCTCGCTCGAAAGATCGCATGGCTCGAGAACAGGCTCCCACGCCATGTTTGTCGGATTCAGCAGGCAAATGTCAATGGAGCGAATCGTCAGGGATCCCTTGAACGCACTGCTAGAGATACTCTCTGAAGATCCAATCGTCTCGCCGGATGCAATCGAGTTATCTTGAATACGAAATCGCGCAAGAGGCAGCGAGCGACCAAACAAAACTGCATCGAAACCACTCACGGTGACCTCGACCTCGTATTTTGTGCCATCAAAGCTTTCCAATTCGAGACTTTCTTCTTGACTTGAGGCTTCTTGCGTCTTGCCCGCTTCCGAGAGAATCGCCCGTTGCACCAGCGACCGCGAGGGAAGTGTACGTAGTGTAGCGTTCACCACGCGATGGAGACGCATCAGCATTGGCGCCTGGAGCTCGAGCGACACATCATTAACATTGAGCACAAATGAAGACATGAGTCTGACGCCGCTCAACTGGTATGCATTTCGGAGAATGAGAATTACGCTTGCGTCGTCCAGTAGCGGGTGCTCGCGAGTCACCTCTTGCATTTCCCCCAAAACACAAAGTCCGCAGCTCGTGTTCGCTACCGTGAGCCGCACCACGCGTTCGAGCTGCGTCTCGGTCTGCTTGCTCTCAACAATTGCAATGACCTCGGAACGGAGCACAATTGCAACACCAGGGACGTCCTCCGGCGCAACCTTGACGCTCAGCTCCTTGATGCACACACGGGTCTGCACCGATTTGTTCGTCTGTAGCTCCTTGGACGGCGGTTCAAGTTCGCGAAGGAGAATGTTCGTGGTCCGCAGCGATTCGAGAATCGACTGAAATTCGAAAACCGCCCGCAGCAGCTTGGGTTTGTGCGACAGTCGAGCTGTCTGGGCGTCCACAAAGAGCTCTGTTTGATGCAACTCGCCTTCCATCCTCGTTTGCATGCTCACGCTTGCCTGAGTGATTGTGGCCACTGATTTCACTACAGGTGGGTCGCTCGGACGAAGTCGAACGTGGCTGTCAAGCTGCACCATCGACGACTTGACATCGAGCGAGTCGGACATGCCGTCAAAGTTCACAGCAAGACCGGAAAACGTGAGAGAGGCAAAATGCTCCACTTCCGACTCGTCCGTACCTTCGACAGGCGGACGCTCCAATTCCAAAAGAATCTGCTTCGAGCGAAGCTCCAGCATAAGTGCTGTGGAGTCCTCAGATGCGAGCTCATAGCGCGGCCGTGCATCGCTGGGGAGCAAAAGGTTCGAGTTCAAGGCCGAGTTTAGCTGGTAAATGGACCTCGGGTCGGCGCGCAACGAGAGTGCCTTTTCAAGGTCCACGTTGACCTTGAGCTGTCCGGGTTCGGACGATGATATCGAAAGGTGAAGGGGAAACTTGCTCGAGAGAAATTCCACGTCGTCGAGGTCCACGTCAATTTTCCCATTTCCATGCACTGTGAGTCCTGTCGTGCCACACCGCACTTGCAGATTCCCAAGTTTAGGACGAAAGCTCTCAAGGTCGACAACGACGCCTGGCAATTCCAGCTCGAAAATGATCTCTTCGCTCGCTTGGTTGCTGTTGTTGCTGTCACTGCTGTCACTGCTGCTGCCGCCACCGCTCATTAGCTCTTGCACGGCGTTGCCGCACCACTGCATGGTGTGCCCCAACGTTGTCGCAACCGCCTGAGACGTTGGCGTCAGACGAAAATTCGCCTTGCCGTGCCCGGTTCCACGCACACTGCTCCCACCAACAAATACCTCCATGATGCCACTCTCATGCTCGCTCTCCCACTTGAGCATGTCCGTACGCGTGTCGCTGTCTTCATCAAATAAAGAAAGCCCTCCAAGGCTCACGGTGTCGCTCTTGTATCCAATATCTTGCGCCAAGAGAATCACACCACCCTCGTTTGCAACATCGCGCGTAATGACGCGAATCTCCTTGATAAGCACCTGAAGTGTCGAAGCTTCACCTTGGCTCATCGGCGCGCTGCTGCCACTACTGCTCGGCTGCGATGAGGCGCCTCCCGCCAATTCAACCACAGAGCGCGCAGCATCGGTAAGAGTATGGGCCAACCGTCGCGTTTCCGGGTTGAGAATAGCTTGTACGCGCTCCACAACGAGTCCGGCCTCATTGTCGAAGCGAGCTTCTTCCAAAGACATGACCTCATGCGATCCGTCGAGAATCACCGAGATTCCCTCCAAGAACACGCCACTTTTACCGGCACGAAGACCCTTGGCGCGTGCTTCGCATGTTGGCCCATCTGCGGCAAGAAATTCGATGACAAAGGGTTCGTTGGGGCGACGCAATTTGAGCTGCACGTTTCCTCCATTTCCACTACTCGCGCCAGCGTCTTCAGCTGCTGCAGATTCGGGAGCCACCACCAAAGAAGAAGATGACGATACGGCGGACGACGTCTGGGCGACAAGAGTGTGCTCTCGTGGAGGCGCGGATGACGCAGAGAGTGAAGCCGGTGGCTTAAAAGCGAGAAGCGCGCGAAACACCTTTTGGTCGAGGACGAGATGCATGGGATCCATTTCAAGAAGAGCGCCCTCTTCGGCAGTCCAATGTACGATGAGCATATCCTCGTCTTTCGAGGTTTGATCCCCCGAGAGAAAGAACAGCTCGCGGTCCGCAGTGACGGCTCGAAGTGAACGCACACGCGCGCGTGTGGCCGATGTAGTGTACTCGGCCTCTACGTCCTCAATCTCGCACGAGAGAATGAGATAGGGCGGCGGCGGCGGCGACGATGTTGTTTCTTCCTCCTTGCTGTCGTTGTCATCGCGCAAAAACTTGACCTCGAGCGCTTCAGCCGAGAATTTGTATCTTTCTTCCGTCGAAAGAGCGCTCGGCTTCTTCTCCTTTGCTTTGTCCTTTACATCCGTCTTGACGTCATGAACGTGGCGCGTGGCCGTCCCGGCTGTACGCTGCGAAAGATCGGCCATGGTGCTGTATATGCCTTGGACAAAGCTCGTCGGAAAATTAACTCGGACGGCGCCTACCTTGAGACTGACGCTTCGCGTGTAGCCTTCGAAAATAGGCGACTGCGGCTTAAGAGTTTGCATTTCCAGGCGTACGAGCTCAGAACCCTCCTGGGGCGACCAAATGTCGCGTTCACTGGCCAGATCCTTGATCGAGAACGACCCGGCTTCAAAGTCAAGAGCGCCGTCAAAGGTACGCTGGACATAGGTGGACTTGAGGCTGTTGAGCGAGACGCGCGTTCGAAGGTGCGGAAGGTCGCAGCGTACGCTGGCCTCATCGAGGTGAGCACGAAATCGAAAGGCAAAACGCGCAGCGAGGCGCTCCAAGACGGCTGCATCGCTGGGCAGCGAAATGGAGTCAGCATCGCTTTCTGTCTCGTGCTCACTTTCCCAATCTTTTCCATCAACGTCCCCAACGAAAGCATCCGAGTCCGTGCCCTGCTGAAAGGATTGCGCAATGCTTAAAACCGCGTCCAGAGCATCAGAGTCGACTTGCACGCGAACCGCGGGCACTTCCACACCAACGTCGACGCGAGGCTGGGGCTTTTCGTTTGCATCGAACGCCGATGTGCAGAGCACAAGCGACGAGTGAAAGCTCACGTCCGACAAGAGGTCCTGGGCCCACGCAACTGCACCTTGATCGTCGTCGCGCTCCACCTTGGCGAGAATGTTGGAACCCTCGAGATGCCAGGTGTCTTGGCTGTGCTGCGACAAATCGAATGCACCAAGACGCAGCTCGAGACGCGGGGCTCCTGGCTCCGTGACGCTTGCCGGCACCACAATTCGTGGCGTCTGAATTCGTACACTCACGCTCGGCACCGAGTTTAAGTCGACCATTTCCTCAATGGTAGAACCCGTGTAGGCGGCATAATACGCATCCCATGCCGAGGGCGAAGCGGTCCCTGCAGGACCCGGCCCGGTCTCGTCATCGAGCGGAGCCCAATCATCAGCAGCAATCGCGTTGTTGCCATCTTGTTCGCCTGGTGCGAGGGGTGGAGACGCGTTTTCGGGGGCCTTGATCGTCTCCAAAATGTGCTCAACCAAGGGCGCGCTGTAGACAAGGCGGACCGGTTGGTCCAGATGGCAATCCACGACAAGCGGGCCGTGACGCTTCCCGTCTTTACGGCCTACCTTGACGACGAGAAGATGCGGTACGTCTGCACTGGTCTCTGCGTCCACGGCGGGACCAATGACACTACGAAAGAGTGTGTTTGGCGTAAAATCGTCTTGCACCACAAGAGACTCGGCGACGAGGTCGACGGCTTGCAGACTCCCCTGAAAATCGACGCTGCAGCGCACCTCGCCCAGATGGGCGCGCGCAGCCTTTTCATCCGAGGGTCCTATTCGAACATCGACGCTGGCCACGGCAGCGCTCAGTTGCAAATGCATCTTGGTCAGGTCAACAATGTCATCTTCTTCCAGGTTGGGGTCGTACCCAATCGTCTCAAAGAGACGGTTTCGCTCCTCATCGGTGACCTCGGCACGGACCGCCTCGAGAGAGGCCTCTTCGGGTTGTCCCTTGGACTCGTTCTTACTGCCACCGCCCCACCATGAGGAGAGCCAGCCCTTTTGGGCTTGTTCTGCCTTGGCACGAGCCTCGGCGCGGCGACGGCGAACTTCAGGGTCATCTCTGCGCTCCTGAACCGCATGTACTGCCCCGCCTACGCGCATGCGCACTTCCTCGTAAGCAATGCGACGCAAGCGCACAATGTGAGCAAAGGTCAATTTTTCGCTCTTCTCCATGAGCTCGAGGCGCTCGCGATCCCGTGTAGAGAGGTCCGGGAGCCAGCCGCGAGTAGCCTCGAGCGTTCGTTTAAAGAGTTCCAAGTATGGCTCGCGACAGGCTTTGAACCATGCTTCGCGTTTGCGCTCGCGAAGTCGCTGCTGAGCTTCAGCGCGCGAAAGCCTGCTGGCGCGTTCCCATTTGGTTTCGCGGAGCCGTCTGCGTTGGCTGTTAGCCTTGGCGAGTACCGCGCTGCGAGCACTGCCGCCTGCGGGCTGCAAATCGCCGATCGCGAGCACTTGGTCTCGCTCGACAGTAACCCGCGTTGCTTCCATGGCGAGATGGATTTCGACACCTTCGGTAACGCGGGTCCCATTGGGCCCGGACGGGCCTTTGCGCAGCGTGACTTTCGTGACGATGCTTCGCTGGCGAAAAATTTCCCCCAGCATGGGCTTGCCCTGGTCATCCACGGGTCCTACCAGGACTCGAGGATTGCGGATACGAGCAATCTTGCGCATCACGTCTGCTCCGGAGACAAAGGCCTCGTGCCAATTTGCATCGACAGAAAGAAGAGCGACTTCGTCAATGTGCACTTCAGCCTGGGCTTTCGTGCTCTTGACCGAAATGCGAATGTCCTGCAGCACGAGCTGCAGATTGTCGAGAATCTTGGTTGCAAGCTTCATCCAGAACGAGGACCCCTCAGTCATACCGCTTCCATCGTCTGCTTGCGCTGCTGCGGTTTCGATGCGCTCCAGCTGTGCGAGACGCTGCATTTTCGCCTCCACACGCTCTCGGAGCGCATCCGCGGGGTCTTTGGAATCCTCCGCGGCGCCATGGCCTTGTCGTAACGGGTCTGCCTTTGGGGCGTTCGACGCGTCAACCTGGTCTGCCTCGATCTCGATGCCGGTGAGCCTGATCACCACCGGCTTGCTCTGCAACTTGGACCACGGCACGTCCACGCTCAGTCTCCCGATCTTGCTCTTGGCCACGCGCAGGTCTAGCCCGAGCACCTGCTGCAAGGCGTGAGGCTCAAGCTCCAGGTCCTCAATCTCCATGTGCCCGCTCCATAGCGACACCACGAGCCCATCCAGGCTCGCGTCGTCCACGCACAGGTACTCGCGCGCGTACCGCCTGATCAGCGCCTGCACCGCGCCCTCGAACATCCTGCCCGCCTCGCCGCGCCGCGCTCCCTCGCGTTCTATCTTTGCCGCCTCCGCCGCCAGTCCCGAGCGACCCGAGGCTCTCGCCGCGTGGCATCCATCTATCTATAGTATCTATCTAGGACAGTATCTGAGTCCAGTGGCCGGTGCACAGTTCCGTTCGGGCCCCGACGCGCCAGTGCCGCCGCGACAGCGACGCGGAGCTCGCAACGTTCGAGCAGGGGGAGCCGGACATCCTCGAGCGGGTTCTGCGTGCGCGGGGACCCCTTGGCGCGAGGATTGCGGATGGGGTGGACGACGCTGGAGAGGAGGACGAGGAGTCGCAGGATGAGCGGGTTTTGCTTGTTGGGACGGGCTGGCTAAAATGGTAAGGGTCTTGCGAGGCCATCACTGTCGGAGACGAACACTCATGCGAAGAAGCTTTGTCTTGCGCTACTTTTCTTATCTCGTTCCTCTTTGCTTACTTGCTTTCTTGCTTGCTTGCTTGCTTGCGCCACGACCCCGACGAGAGTCTCCACAAGCAAGCACGCACCTCCCTCACCTCGCGTAGTCTTTCGTTTGAACGGTTTTTGCGAAGACGACGCCGGGAAAAAACCGCAGACGAAGAAACACTTCCTCGGCAAGCAAGCAAGCAAGCAAACAAACAATAAACAAACGAACCGAGACAGACAGACAGACACACCCGGCGCGTGGGCGCGCCCGGTGGCGAGGCAGAAGGCAGGACGCTCGCTGCCTCGCTCGCTCGCTCGCGAGGAGCGCGATGCGTAGCGCGAATGCGAGGGGACAGCAGGCCTTCGCCATGCCTCCCACGGTCCGCAAGATTGGCGGCGCTGCCAAGGCTTCGAACGGAGAGGGCCAACAGAGGTCAGGCCGGCTCCTCGTCTCCGAGGTGGACCGCCAGGGCTGGGTGGTCCCCCTCGCCGTTGCGGATGACGAGCTCCCAGACTGGGACTCATTCGACACTGGACCCTCACGAGCCCAGCGACCTTTGCGAACAGCTGGTCCGAGGTCCGTGGCGTCCTCTCCTTCAGGAGTCACCATTAGTGCGTCAGGATTCCAGGGTCTCGCCGGCACGACAGAAGCAGACGGCAGCCTTAAAACCAAGGCGCGTATTCATCGCAGTGGGAGCGTAGACATTCTCATTCCAGGGGCTGGCGGGGAGCCAAGCCCCTCTCAGGCCTCTTTGGCCAGTCCCTCACGGTTCTCCGTAGTCTCGCCACGCTCCGAGACAACTCGCAAAAGAAGTCCTACACGAAGACCAAGTTTTCCGCAGGAACAGACGCAGAAACAACCCATTGTACATGAAGACAAGCATCAACTTGAGGGACTGTATCGCGCATCTGCGCCCTCCACCCTATTATTTTCAGGAGCAACAGAGCGCGCGCGTCCAGTCTCGGTTGCGGCCCAAGAGCGAAGACCATCAGCCGCGCCGCGAACGGAGACGCGACAGGCTATGTCCAAAGACCCATCAACGAGAGATTTAGAACGATTCTTTGCTGACCAGCAGCAGCGACTTGATCGCACGCTTCAATTCGAGCGGGAACGTCAGTTGCGACAAGGCTATCGCACAGAACCTCTTGAAACGGAAAACACGGGTGATCGTAAGGCCATTGCTGCACTAAGTGGCATCGTTCAAGTCACAGAATCCAAAGATACAGGCAGTGCAGCCGTGTCAAAACAGCGGCCGGCGCCTCGGCAGCTCCAGCTTGACGTTGCGCCGGCAGAGCCACGAAATGGCGCGGCCAGCCTCGCAGACGAGGTGAGCTTTTGGGAACTTCGCCGGCGTCGAGACGTTGGAGACGACGAGAATGACGGGGAAGCTTTGTTTACTTCCAATGCACATGTCCGCGGACGCAAGCAGAACAGTGACACCGCCACCGTTTCGCAAAAGTCCCGCGCTGCCCTTGGCATCACGTGGCTTCGACACGAGTTTGAGGTGTGTTCGGCCAAGCTCTTTGGCAACGGAGAGACAGCTTCGCCGGCAGTGCCCCGCATGCGTCAGCTGCCGCCGGACCTCAAGAGCGAGAAAGGCTTGTACGGCTTGTGGTGTCTCCTGGATGAGACAGTGCACGCCTGGATTCAACGCGAGCGTCATTTGCGCAACATCAACAAGGAAGGCGCCGAGATGTCACAGCGTGCGCTTCGACAAGCGCATGAAGTCCGCCGTGCCGAAAAGGTCAACTTACAAATGGATTTTGTCAAGAAAATGGAGGAAGCCAAAAATCAGGCCGACGAGGCGCGTGCATTGGACAAGGAGCAATTCGAGTCGCGCATCAAAGACCTCGAGGAACGCCGCCGCGCGTTGGAGCTCAAATGCATTGAACTTTCCACCGAAAAAAAGCAGCGCGATGCCGCGCTCGTGCAGCTGCGCGAGCAAGAGCAAAGGTCGAGAACTGCTGAAGAGGCGAATCGTAAGCGCATCGAGGCAGACCTCCAGCGTGCCCTCGAGAAGGCAGAAACTCAGCTCGCGACTTTGCAAAAGGAAAATGCGTCGCTCAGAGCATCACGCGAGGCCGAGGTCACGAACTCTTCGCAACGCGAACGCGCCCTCGAGGCTGAGCTCTTGCGCATTCGCGACGAGCTTGGGATTGATCACAGCGAGGAAATTGCAGAACTCAAAAAGCAGCATGCACAGCGCTACCGCGAGATCGAGCACAAGATGCAACAGCTGATGGCCGAGCATGACTCCTTTGTGCGCCAGTTGCAGGCCGAGCACGACGACAAGACCGCTGCTGTCCGCAAGGAGCACAATATGCAGCTGGAGATGGCCCGTCGGGCGACATCAAATGCTGAAAAGTCTGCGCTCGAGCTCAAGGAGAACCACAAGGAGCAACTGCGTCGCCTTCACGTGCACCAGCGCGCCAAGGAGGCCGCGTACGAGAAAGATTTGCAGCGCATTCGTCGCCAAGCTTCGCGTAAGGACCGAACCTGGGTTCTCCCACCTCCAGCTTTGCAAGCGTCGCGTACAGATGGTGCAAATTCACTCTTTCCAGGTGCTGCACGGGCATTTTCGCGAGGGCAGCATTCGCCGCCCCCGCCCCCGCCACCTCCAAACACGCGCCCAGAACTAAACGCAGTAGCGTCAGCAGCTTTATCAGAGCCTGCGGCTTCGGGTCAAACGCGAACTCCGGGATCAACGTCGACAGAAACGATAGCGTCCCAGCACGAATCGCCGCCTCCTTCTCCGCCTCCGAGCCCTCCACCACCAGATCCATCCTACACGGCGCTCTTGGATGAATACATCATTGATCCATGACAGAACAGTGCTCACACGGACAAGGGAAGATGAAATTCAAAAGGGAAGAAAAAAATAACCCTAGGAACAGAAACTTCGGTAAAGGAGAAGATGATTGTGTGTATTCTGCTGCTGCTGCTGCTGCTACTACTTTGCGTTTGCTAAGATTGTGTGTGTATCTGTGTACGAAGGGAGCGATCGAGATGGGCCCGAGCGAGCGCTTCGCTTCGCTGCCTATCTCATGTCTTGCTATTTGTTGCAGGGCTGTCCTTTTCCTCTTCTTTCTGTTCTTTGTTGTTTCCCACTTTTTAACCAGAACGTCCACTCGCGTCGTCGTCGTCCTCATCTTCATCGTCATCGACTTCGTCTTCGTCCTTGAGAACATTGTTCACAAAGATGCGGTTTGCCAGCTGGTAAATAGCCGAGGACCATGCACTGCAGGTTTCCGAGGCCTCGAGCGTGTGCAGCCAAGCGTCCCGCTCACTCTTGGACCCCCAAAGGACGCGAATGCGCCGGCGCTCCTCCTCGTTCTCCTTGTCGTCAACCATCATCACATCATCGTCTTCGTCGTCGTCCTCGACAACATTGTTACTATCACGTTCGTAACGGCGGAACCGAATGTACGCGGTCCGGGTGTCCTTCTCGTTCAAGTCGATCGTTTCACCATTCTCGAGCTCAATGATCCAGAGATCGTTTACCCGATCCATCGACAGGTACGAGGCTGGCTTAAAACCCTTGACCTTGCCATTTACGAGTGTAGATCCCGATGGCCCGTTCGCTGCAGCGTCCCCTCCTGCCGACTCGAGGTCACACCGCACGCGAAGGTCGTCCGGGAACATGCGCTCGAGATGAGTCATCATTTCGATACGCTTCGCCTCTGCGCCCGAGACCTCAATATCTTCCTTGATCTCGATATTCGGTTCTTCCTCTGTGGCCTTTGCGGCTGCCTCGGCAGCACCAACCTTGGTATTCGTCGTCTTGCCACCTTCAGCTTCGCTCTTGGCATCAGCGCTCGGCTCCTCCATCTGATCGTCCTCTTCCTCGTCATCAACGTCCTCAGCTCGGATATCTTCCTCCTCCTCCTCTTCCAATTCCACTTGCTCTTCTTCTTCTTCCTCCTCCTCCTCTTCGTTGTCATCGGAAGAAGCGCCCTCCTTGTAGTTGACGCGCTTGACGATGCGCCCACTGAGGGTGGCCTCTGGCATTTGTTCGCCGCGGCGCTGCTTCTTTTGCACCTGCGAACCCCGCGTCCGACGCCCGCTTCGCGTTGCAGCAGCACGCCCACGCTTGCCTGCCGACCGCGTCGTGCGTGTCTCGTTCCGCCGCTTGCGAGCCTCACGCATGGCAACTCGCTGGGCGGCGCGTTCCTTCTCGAGGGCCTCGCGCATTTTCTCCTGGCGCAAGCGCTCGGCCTCATCGAGAACCTTTTGCTTTTTGGACGCGATCACAGCCTCGGTTGCAGCTTGTTCGAGCGTGATGCACAAGTGCTCGAGCTTTTTGCGGGACGCGACGTCAAAGGTCACGGACTCAACGCTGGCTTCAGCTGCGTTTTGGCCACCATCCTCTGTCTTGACTCCCTCTTTCTTCTCTTCGTTGTCTGCCGCCTCGTTTTCGTTGCCGTTCGCTTGCTCCGAGTCAGCCTCGCCTTCGGCGGCCATGGTACTGAGAATGTCGCTGGCTTGCTGCACGAAATCGTCCTTGCCGTTCTCCATGTCGAACTTGCCGCCTCGTGACTCGATGAATTCAGCAAGCTCGCCGAGATCCTTTTTCAACACGCGAGCCGTCACGTCTGGGCGTTCGGCGTTCTTAAAGAGCTTGAGATCAAAGTCGTCAAGAAAACTGTCCTCCGGATCGGGGTCCCGAATATCCAGTTCCCGGCCATTGACGTGGTTCATCAGGTTGCGGTACTTGCGAAAGGCCTCGGGCTCGTTGTCGGTCCAGGTCTTGGTGAGACGGCGACGGCCCTTCTTCTTCTTGGCCGGAGCCTTGGCCTCCGCCTCTTTGGCCAATGCCTGTTTCGCTGCCTTGCTCATCTGACTGCTTCGCATTTGCACCTCCGCAACCTTTGCTGCGTTACGCTTTGGACGATGCCGCGAGCGGACTTCCACAAAGTCATCCATCTCGACTGGGGTGGTGTTGTTGTCGTTATCGTTGCTCCCGCCATCCTTGGCGCTCGCGGACTCCCCATTCGTCGCACTTTCTGTGCCCAAAAGTTCAGCGTTAGCAGCCTTGGCTTCGGCCTCCGCTTTGGCAAGACGTTCCTTTTCTTTGGCAGCTTCCTCTTCGGCACGCTTGCGTGCGGCCTCGCGGTCCTTTTCCGTTTCCATGTCGACAATGATAAAATCGCGAAAGTCCTTCAACGTCTTTTTCAGGTGCCTCTCGCGCGTGCTCAGTGGGTCAAGCGACGCGGCCAGACGGTCAATGTCCTCCACCGTGTCGTAAAAGCGCCACGTCTTCAGAGACTCGCGCGAGGTCGGGCTTGCGCCGGGCACAACCGCTGCTCCTTCGGCGCGAGAAGGCGACAGCGGCGTCTCCACTTTGGTGTCCACCGTTGGCACGGGAGGCAGGGCGGCCTTGTTCTTGGGCGGACGGCCCCTGCGTTTCTTGGGCGGGGGCGAATCAATGCTCTTGGGCGAAGCGGCGTCCGCCTTGGCCTTCTTTTCCTTGGCTTTGCGTTCTCTTTGAGCCATCTCCTCCAAGGTGACCTCGCCGGCGTCCAGTCGGCGTTGAAACTCAGCCTCCTCTGCTGCTTCCTGTGCTGTGAGGCTGCCGGGTAGATTTCCCCGGGCTTGTTTCTCTCCACGGACGCCCGGACCATAGATCCAAAGACGGCCCGGGTCGCAGCGGAACGTCCAGAATGCATTGCCCTTGCTATCCTTTCCCCACGCTTCGGCTCGCAGACGAAAGTTGGCATATTGGTGACGAGCGTGCTGCACGACAATGTCCGACTTTTCTTGGGTGAGCTCCTTGAGTCGCTCCTCGAAAAAGGTCTTGCGTTCCTTGAGCTTTGCGCCCGAGATTGGTGACGCTTCTTTCGTCAGCTGTTCGATGGTTTTCATTTTCTTGAATTTTCGTTTGCTCCCTCGCACACTGCGGCCATTGTTCGTGGACTTGCTATTACTCGCGTTTTCGTCGTCGTTTTCGGCATCTTCAGCGTCCGAATCGCCGCCCTCTGGCGCGGATTTGCTATTGTTCTTCGCGTTGCCCATTCCCGTTGCAAAGGCTTCGTCATAGTGCGTATCCAATTTCTGATCAAGAAGTGCCTGGTGCATCTTGACCAGCGTGAGCTGACGACGGACGGACATGTCCTGATGGTAGAGGTTGGTGGACTCCTGCACGAGCTCCTTTGCGAGACGATCCACCTCTTCGACCATTTCTGGGTGCGACTGAACCTCGTCAATGAGGGCACGGATGATGGCAATCTTTTGCGGCATGGACAGTGTCACGTAGCTCGCCGTCTGAAGGTGGCGCTGCGCCGCAACGAGGTCCTCGTACGGTGGCCATTCGGGCCCCAAGAGGGCCGTGCTGCGCACCAGATAGCGACGGAGAATCTCCTGCCACGTAAGCGAGTTGAGCATCTTGAACCAATCCCAGCGCACGACCTTTTCGTCCTGCTCCATCTCGGGCTCGAGACAGAGGCCGAGGAAGACCAGGTGCAGCTCGCGCAGTAGCGGAACGATATCGTTGGCAGTCAGCGCCTTGTACAACATTTCTGCTGAAAAGGGCGTGAGCTTGACGATGTGCGAAAAGTCGCTGCAGAACTCTGCGATGGCCATGAGGTCCTGCACGATCGTGGGCTCGAAAGGAAGGTCCATGACAGGGAGAGGAGGCTTGGGCAGCCCTGGCGTGACCGCCTTCTTTTTCCTCCGTTTCACCTGCGTGGCGTCCTTGTCGCTCTTCTTCTTCCTGCCCGGTTTCTTCTTTTCCTTGTCCTTGTCGTTTGCCCCGAGCTCGGCCTTGGCTTTGGCGCGCTCGGCGGCCTTGGCGTCGCGTCGTTCCTGGGCCTTTTTCCTGGCTTCCTCCTTTTTCTCGGCGGCGCGTTTGGCCTTGCGTTCCTTCTCTGCAAGTTCCTCCAAGGTGACCTCGCCGGCATCCATCCTGCGCTGGAAGTCAGCCTCCTTTTTCTCGCGGGCTAGTTTGTTCTCGTTCTCGCGCATCTTGGCCTGGAGCTTTCGGTCCAGCTTGATTCGATGGCCTTGCTTGACGATGATCTTGTCCTTGACCATGCGCTTGATCGTCAACTGATAGTGCTGCGTGAAGCGCCCGGAGCCGCAGTCGTATTTGTTGAGCATTTCCTTCTTCAATTGTTGGGTCGAGACCCCCTTGGTAGACCGCCGCCGATCATAGAGGATCTTGATCACCAGGTCGACGAAGCTCTTTTTGCCGCGAAGGTCGTTGGTCTTCTTCCGCTTGGTGCCCGACTTCTTTCCGCTCTCGTTGTCGGCGTTGCCATTGTCGCCGTCCTCATCCTCGTCGTCGCTGCTGAGACCTTCCATGAGCGCGGCGATGTCCGAGTCTTCGTGGGGCTTGGCCTTCATCTTGATGATGATTTTGGGCTTGGCCGACGGATTCGCGGCGTCGGCCCCCTGCTGGGCGCTGGGCGCCGCAGCAGGCGCTCCGTTTCCGGCCTTGGCCGCGTCGAGTCCGCCGTTGGCCGCCTGCGCACCATCGCCGCCGTGCTCCTCGGCGACCTCCTCGTCGTCCTCGTCCTCGTCCTCGTCCTCCTCTTCCTCCGCGGCGCCGTCGTCCTCCCCGTCGTCGGAGTTCTCGCCCGCCGAGGAGTCCGTCGACGACTCGCGGCTGGGCGAGCTCTGCACCTCGTCGCCGGCCTCGGCGCGCTGGTCGTCCTCGGCGAGGGCGGCGGCGTCCATCCTGCCGCGCCTTTTCGCGCTCGCCGGCCGCCTCTGCGTCGCCTTCTTCTTCGCGCCGGGCCCGCGGGCCGCTCGCGGGCTCCTCCGCGCCTCGAGCTGCCCCGTCCGCGCCGCCTGCAGCTCCAGCTTTTGCAGCTGCAGCTGCTCCTCCGCCGGCGGCGGCTGCAGCAGCAGCACCGGCACCGGCAGCCGCGTCGTCGCCGCGGCCGTCGCCGATCCGCGCCCCGCGCGCCGCCGCGCCTCGCGCAGGGGCCGCCGCGCCGGGGCCGCCGCCGCGCGCGCCTCTGCCCGCGCCGCCCGCGCGCGCCGCGCCGCTCTCCCCGCCGCCCCGCGCGCGCCGCGCGTCTCGGCGCGAGGGCTCGCCGCGAGATCGCGCTCTGCCGCTCGCTTTTCTGTTTGCTCTGCTTTGCTCTGCTCTGCTCGCTCTGCTCCCCGCCCACCTAGCAGGAGATATAGCTAACTAGACTAACCACCGGCCCGGCTTCGCAGCTAGGTCGCGCCAGCCGCGAGGCGCGGAGGCGCGGCCGGCGCGAGGCCGGGGCGCGCGGCGCGGGGGCCCGCTCGCGCGCCCGCTCGCGCGCGCGCCCGCTTGGTCTGGCGGCGGCTCGCTCGAGCGGCGGTGGAGCGAGCGGTCGCGCCGGGGCGGGGCGGGACGCGGCGAGGCGCTACGGTTAGGTGGGGGAAAGAGGCCCAACTGGGTAAAAGGGGGCTATCATGCTCTTTCGGTACGTTACGTTTGGCGGCGACCGCGACGCTGGAGTGCGGACTCGCTCTCGCCGAGGTCGCACGGCAGAGAGAACTTCGGACTCCGGCCTGCTCAGAGCAGAGCAGAGAAGAGCAGAGACAGAGGCAGAGGCAGAGGCAGAGCGGAGCAAAACAGAGCAGAAGGCAGCGCGGAGCGAGGCGGACTTGCGCTGCGCTGCGTTGCGTTTGGCTTTGCTTTACTGAGCCAAGCGCGAAAGACCGAGAGACAGATACGCACACAGTCAAAGAGAGCGACGCGCGCTCGCCGCTGCGCTCTGGCCGGCTCGGCTCGCCGTGGAGCAGGCTGGAACGCGATCGATTTTAAAAAGAAGGCCCCGTGGACACCTCTCTCGCTTGTCAGCAAAAAAAGCAAACAGAAACAGAGTAGAGAGAAATGATGGAAGCCGGCATCGGGAGCACAACGACGGCCATTGCGGTGGCAGACGAGGTCAAACGGTTCAAGAGCCGCGTGCTCGAGGCAAGACCAGGCAAAAACCCCACACGTCATCAACACCGTGGAAGCCTCGATGAAGAAGGTCCGGTGCTCTCGCTTCGCATGTGGTGCCTAAAAACCATTGCAAAGAACTTTGAGCGCAGCCCAATGATGACCAGAGTCCCTGACTCACAGGTACCCAAACTTACCGCACTCCTCGATCTCAATCTCAACATTGAAGTTGCCGCAGCGCACATTTATGACGAGAACTATTGGAAACGCAGATCCATGGCCAAAGCGTGGAAGCATCTTGAAATTGCAAATCATGGCATGACCTGGAAACAGCTCTACCTGGAACGAACCCTGCAAGATTTGCTCGAGGAGTACTCGCCCGAAGGAGGCAGCGATGCCATCACTGAGGAGACCATTCTCGAACATTTACGCGCCTCACAGGACTTTGTCTTTCAGCTGCGCGTCGGACAGCTTCTCTCACACTTTGACCCAATGCTTCTCTTCGAACACCTACCAAATTTGAGCCGCCTCGAGCTCACGTACGGCGTTCGTCGCGTCGGCATGCAGTATGAGCGCTCGCTCTTTGGCATGCGCATGTCCGATGCCGGAAGTCTTGCGCGGGCGATCAAAGCCTCCTCGACGTTGACCACCATCTGTTTGCCTTGCAATCTTGTTGACGATGACATGGTGCAAATGCTCATGACTGGTCTTATTTCCAACTGCACCGTGACGCACCTGGATCTTTCGCACAATAAGATCACTAATCACGGTGTGCGGCTCCTCGTCAAGCTTCTTGGGCCCAAGTCCGTGGTGTCTACGCTCAATCTTTGCGACAATCAGATTCACGTTGAGGGTGGGCGCTACCTCGGTCGAGCGCTGCGCCACAACGCCAGTCTTCTTGACCTTAATCTACGTCTCAATCGCCTTACGGACGAGGGCGGTCGTCTTTTGCTGGATGGTGCCATGCGAAACAGTTCACTTATGATGCTCAACCTGAGCTCCAATTCCCTCGCCTCCAAGTCGGCAAACTCATTATGTGCCCTCTTTGACACTGGCATCGCAAGTCTCACGGCTCTCGACCTCTCCTGCAATGAGCTTTCGGAAGAGGATGGGGAAGCTCTCGTGAAATCGCTCGGCAAGTTTCCTAGTCTCGTGTCTCTCGACGCGCGCAGGAACCTCTTGGGCAGCGCGCTCGACACTCTGTCTAATATTGTCAAGCGCAACGAGCTCGCTGCACGGGGTGCAGAGGGCAAGTATTGACTGCGTTACCCTGCTCTTTTTGCAAAAAGCAGACCAGGAGGCGAAATGGATACTCTAGAAAATGCTTCATCTTGTTCTTTGTGTCGTCGACATTATTTTCTGAGACGTGACGGACCGGCTTGAGCTTATAAACGAATGACGGATTGATAGGGAGCATTCGGTCGTCATAACTTCGCTCTTCGTGTTAACGAATCCTTGATTTTAAAAAATACTTTATCGTTGCTTGCTTGCTTGCTTGCTCATAAGTCATGTCTTGTATGCGAAAGGAGCACCATTGACAAGCAAAGTTGCAAACAGCGGTGACGTCATTGCGGACAAAGGGCGCCCTCCTGCTCGCACCGGCGCAGACGTGGCTCCTTCAGAAACAAAGTGAAGCGCCTCCACCTCTCTGAGGACTTGGGCGTGTGGCCAAAAGTACACGAGTGACATCGTGCCGACGTCGAGAATGTAGAGATCATTGGCTTGCGAAGCCACAGCGAGGACCTGCTCGTCCGGGCTCAAGGCCACTGTCTTGACGGGATCGTCCAAAATAAAGCTGCCCATTACCGAGAGAGAGTCGTCCATAATCCTGATTCGGTCGCCACCTACCGAGAGACGCCAGTTTCCACGCAGCTTGTATTGAAAGGTGAGTGCCTTTGAATTGGCTCGCTGAGATGCAGCCAGCGTCGGAATTTTTGGCAAGTCCAAACTCGCATTAATGAGATGCGCGTCAACAGGATTGCGATTCGCATACACATGTCCATCCGCGGTTTGCGCCAACACTTCTTGGGTAGCTACATTTCGGAAAACAGCCACGACAGGTTGCGCAAACGATGTACGCTCGCTTTTGCGCACTTGAATTTCCTGCAGCGACGTTGACCATAGCTTGACAGTCCCTACTGCATCTGCACTGACAAACCCTGCTTTGTCGTGGTGGATCGAAAGAACTGCGCTCTCGCGTGCATGTTCTACCGCCGCGCCATCAGGGTCATCCACGCGTCGCAGATATCCGTCAAGAGTACCAAAAACACCAGCATCACAGAGACATGTTGCACCCACGTCAGGTCTGGAGCATTTTGCATCAAGAATCAGCGCGTCATCTTGCAGCCGCCAAATCTGAAGTCCTCCTGAAGCGGTGACGCGCGCAAGGCACGATCCAAGTTCATGAACTTGGACAAACTCGAAGCCAAGGGTTGCCTCATTGGCGACTGCGACGCTGGTCAAGAGAACTCCTGTTTTCCAATGGAAAATGTAAATCATCTGCGATGTACTGACCGCAAGACGACTCTCTGGGCCAAAGGCCACGGCCTGGGTTGACCCCTCAACCCTCAATTTGTAATTGTTCACTTGGACCAACCCCTGATCCATGGCCACGGCAAGAATGGGTACCTCACTTGTCTCCCGGCCAGATTTCAGCATTGCGAGCGCTTTTACTGATCTGTTATTGGTGCAGACAATTGCACCACCCGTTGCCTCGGCCGTCTTGGCGCCACGCTGCGTCGCCCACGTCGAGGCCTGCGCCGTCTTGCCGACGTCGATACGGAAGACGCGTCGCAAAAACAGCGGAAGCTCCTTCGCTCGCACGCCCTGATATGCAGACACGTTTGCAATGGGCACAACTTCGCGAACCAAAAGTGCCCCTCCGACGGGCACAACGCTCCTGGTGGTGGGAGCTCGCTCCGGGACAAGAGTTGAGACAGGTGAGGTGAGCTGCTTCCAAGTCTTGGGATCCCATGCGGTGTCTTGTGCTCGGGCAAGCGCAAGTCCGCCCTGCGGCAGCGATACGAAACGCAAGGATATCGCGGCCTTTGCAGGATCAAAAGAGAGCTTGTGAAGAAAGACACCCGACGGAATGGATCGAATCTCGATCACGTGAGATCGACTGCAGCTTGCCGCGAGACAACCTTCTGAGGCGGCCAGCTCGTCGATGTGAGCCACACTTGAACACACAATCCGCGAGCCAGAGGCTTTTGCATTCGTCTTGCCAAAATCGGCGACCGTAATGGTGCGTTCACCCATCGCAAAGAAAACACGCGTGCCAAGACCAGCAAGTGCCGTGATACGATGCTCGGAGGCGCAAAGCGTGCCGGCGCACACGAGACCATTTGAGGGACCGAGACGCCAAAGGTGCACACAAGGGTTATCGCCAGCCGTTACAAAGGTGTCGGAGGATGTCCAAGCCGCAAGAACAGGCACGCTTGCCGTTCCGTGGCCGTATCGCATCAGGGTCCATCGCTGTTGTGGCTGTTCCGCAAAGGAAAATCGCCACATGACACTGTTTTGGGTGACAACAATGATTCCAGAAGCGCCAGACGTGAGGCAAGCCACTGGACTTGCGGTCTCGCTTGCAGCAGAAGCCGGATTTTTGGAGTCAGGGACGATCTCAAGCGATCGCGAGGACACGAGACAGAGTGCGCCATCGTCGAAGCCACAAACCACGACACTGGCCCCACGCGACAAGTCGTTTGTGACTGCACTCACCTTCGCACTGCCTCCACCCTCGATCACATTGTGTTTCGTGCAGACATCGCCACTCCACAGATAAAGACAGCCGGACTCTTTTGACGCAGTCACAAAAGAGCGGCCATCGGGCAGAGCTGCGAGCGAGGTTTGCACAGCCTTGGGCGCCGTTTTGCCCCAGCGCATACGCCGAAGAGAGCCCTCGGTGTCGACACGGACCACTTGCGCGCCAGCAAGAACAACACTCGACTTGGAGACCATTTCTGCGCACCGTGCATCAAGCTCCGTGGGCAAACGCGCACTCCGAATGAGTGAAAGACGGCCCGGAGCGCTGACATCGTAAAAGGCGTAGGTTCCTTCGTTCGTGTTCATGCAAAACAATGTGCTACCGCACTTGCTGATTGTCACAATGTCGGCTCCCGACACGACGGCATCAATACCAAACTGAATGTCCATAGAGGTGGCGTCCCACATGAGGATCTTGCGCGAGTCAGCCGCAGCGCTCGCAACCCATCTTCCATTTGGATGCACGGCTAATGCTGTCACTTGTGCGTGATGCGCGGTGAAGTAGCGAGTGGTGCCCGGTTCACTTGTGCTGCGCGAAATCTGGTCGATCGCAATGAGGGGTCCGACCGCAAAGACGACTTCGCTTTTGGCGAGTTGAAGCGGCGGAATGCTGACGCTAAAACCTGTTGTGGCAATGAGTCGAGAGGTCGATGGGCCTTGCGCCATTTCGACTTCCGTCTGCTGGATCATGCTCCGAGCTGCCGACCTCCAAACTCGACTCTGCTGTGGTGTACACCTCGCAAGTCCTGACATCATTTTCGAAATGAGTGGCGTCGCTAGCGCTTGAGCGCGAGCGCGAAAGGCTATGTCCTCTTCATCTTCCCCGTCTTGTGCAGCATCCACTTTGGCTTCGAGAAGCGTGGCACTTTCCTCGATGGGCTTGCGTGCCGCGGGAGCGGTGTTCATGTTGTCCATTCCAAGATTGCGCAACGCTTCAGTGGCACTGGTGATTCCTTCGACCTCTGCAAGACCCGTAGCACCAGCGGCGGCATCTCGGGGCGCGATAATATCAGATTCACTCTCCTCATACTCACTGATGAGGACTTCCGCGTACTCTTGTTCAGACTTTGTGGTTTTCAGCGAGAATCTGCCGTTGCGAAGCGCAATGACTCCAGCCCCAATTGTGGCCAAAGTACCTGTCTGCGCAAAGACTTCAGCAGTTCCATTGGCAGCGAAATGTTTTGCGTGGCCATTGACGGTAATTCTCAAGTCTTCTTCGACGACGTCTGGACTGACCTTTAGCACTTTGACTCGGATTCGGATGGGGCGATGAGGAAACTTGTCAAGCCATGTCTCGAGCTCGCGAGAGGTGCAAGCCAAAAGATCGTTTTCTTCTTGGAGCACACGTCTGCCGTCGAGGGCCAAACTCGCGCCATTCACGACGGAGGCCAGATTCAGAGGCGAGACGAGCATGCAGCGGTCTTGAAGATGCGCGAGCTTTCCTCTTCGCGAAAGCTGATTTGAGGCTAGCACAAGTGCGCCTAGCACCTCAAATGCATCGGCACAATCGGGCACGGACGCGAGTTGAAAGAGCGCAAAGAGTTTTCCCAGAGGAGTATTGCTTGGCATCAGGTCGTGTGCTGCAACCGCGCCTGCGCTGGCAACGTCCAGAGATACATGTGTGTCGCCACGAACCTTGACCTCGATGTCGATGACCCCGAAAACTCTGTCAAAGGCCTCCCCGTGCAGGTACACGCCGCTGGCCTCATCAATGAGCGCGTCCCAGATACGCTCGAGACAGTCCGAGGGAAGGTCGCGAAATTCCTCAGGCAAGGCTGCGCGGGCCATCAGTGTGCTCGAGCCGGCCATGATTTTATTTGTCTCTTTCTTGCGCACAAGGCTCTTTGCACGCACGCGTTCGACGACGCCACGAGCCTCGCGCCTTGCGCCTGGGCCACGCAGGTTTGGGGCTGTTCGAGATGGGCGAGCTTCATCGACGCCAGAACGACTGACTCATCTCAATTCAATTTTTTAACGGCGCTCAACGGAAACTTGAGCAACGAAAAAAAAATGTTTTTTTCTACTTTTGGCCTTTTTTATGTATGCGACAAGAACGGAGCAACGATGATAGGATCACTATGCTCCGCATTGGCGAGAATTGCCGCAGCGGAGAAAAGCCATCCATCCCCTTCCATAGCATTCTCTCATCTTCTCTGGAAGATTTTTTTTTTTTGTAGAAGAACATCGTTTTGTTGTTATGGTACAACAGAAATTTCTAAGAGCAAGAAAGCCTGGGCCGAGAGACGGCGTGGCTGTACACGCGCATAAAGCCGCGCATATTTTGCATTTGGAGTGCAGAGTACTCAATCTCTTCGCCGTCAATCGCGATAATGCCCTTGCGATTACGACCATCAAGGCCCGGAAGCGGCTCGAGCCGGTAGGCTTGGGTTGGTGCCATCTCACAATAGGAAGGGTGGTCGCCCGTTTCGAGTCCAAGCAAGAAGACAACAAATTTCCATCGACTCATCTTTCCGTGAGGAGACTCGTCGCGAAGAAAATTGAGCTGGATGAGGCCGTCGGCGACCGTCGAGTCCTTTGCGACGAGGTCAGTCCCGGTCATCCATGGAACATTGCAGTTCCACATGCACCAGAACTTGCCTTCAGCTGTCTTCCAGTGCGATGGGAGAGGAGCACCAGGTTCCGGAAGTAGATTGAGGTGTGGCGACTCTGCAGCGAGATCATCGATGAGATCAGCATGCTCGGTCCAATACGAAGGACCTGCAGCTTGCTCATGATCGCTGAGATCCTTTGGCGTCCGGGCAGACATGGATTCGTCATCCGAGCAAGGCAGATATGAGATGCGACCGCTGTATTTGCGTGTAAAGATTGCGCGCTTCACGCCCTCAATTTGGAAGCGAAGAGCTCCAAGGAACCGCATATACTCTGATCCGATGTCAATGTCGGCAATCATGGCCCATTCCAAAGAAAGAAAAGAGTAAATTCGGCGCACATTCTGGTGCATGCCTTGGCTCGGATGGTCTGCATTGTAAATGTCTACGGCAGCGACGTCAAGCAATTCTGCGTTGCCCTTTGCAATAAGAAAGGCAGAAGATTCCGCACAGTGCGCGAGACTGGCCTCATCGTTGAGAGACTTGGCGAGGCCATTCCCTGAGCCGCCAGGGAGGACGCCAAACGTGAGCGTCTGCATGCATCGCGCCCAGTCGGCCCGCTGCATCACACCTTGAAGCACTTCAAAGACAAGGCCATCTCCACTGACGGTGACGATGCCTTTGTACGCGGCGCAGAGGTCTTCGTGGCTGCGTACCAGCTCGAAGGCGTGATTGGCGCGATCTGTGACGACGACCTTTACATTGTGACCAGCGTCGGCGCAAATGATGCTCATGGGGCCATTTCGCCACATGGTCTGCGCGCTTCCTGCACCCGCGTGAGGATTAATCAAGACGAGCAGAGGCAGGTTGTCACGAGGCCCACCACGGCCAAGAGCCGCCAAGGTGGCAGTTCGCCATCGCGTTGCAAGGTTCTCGTTTTCTGCAACGAGCAAAATTTCCTTTCTGTGCAACGTGCGATTCTTGGTGCTTTGGCCGGAGGCAGGCTCGGGCTTGGCCCCGCGAAGGTTCGCGAAAAAGGACAAGGGAGCGCACGCCTCGTACCCGACGAAACACAGATTCCGTCCGCTTTGGTGGACTCCCACGAGGGACTCCCACGACATGCGCAAGTTGACATGCTCGAGGGAGAAGAGGCCGCGGGCCTCGTCGAGCTCCAAGTCGGTCACGCGAGCTCCCCCCTTCTCAGGCCAGGTCCAAATGCCCGGGCCGCCCCCGTTCTCGAGGCCTGACTTGTTGCTGCTCGAAGACGGAAGCATCGCGACGTGCGCTCGCTGCTGATTCTCTTCTTGACTTTCGCGTTTGCCGATTACGCCGTAGAGAGTGATGAGGATGTGCCAGTGACAATATGACTCGCGGTTTGGTAAAACTGTAAACGGTTTTTAACATATATTCTCCCTAGATTCAATTTTACCAGAATCTTCGAGCGCCACACATCACTGCAGGGACAACGTGTTTGGGCCTGCCTGACGTGGACTAATAGTTGGTATAGGCAGAGGCGGGCAATGGGCAATGGGCAATGGGCAATGGCAATGGGCAATGGCGGTGGGCAATGGCAATGGCAATAGGCAATGCGCAATGGGCAATGGGCAATGGGCAATGGGCAATGGGCAATGGGCAATGGGCAATGGGCAATGGGCAATGGCAATGGGCAAAGGGCAAAGACAATGACAATGGCAATGGCAATGGGCAATGGGCAATGGGCAATGGCGATGGCAATGGGCAATGGCAATGGGCAATGGGCAATGGCAATGGGCAATGGGCAATGGGCAATGGCAATGGCAATGGCAATGACAATGACAATGGCAATGACAATGGCATTGGCGATGGGCAATGGGCAATGGGCAACGTCAATGTCAATGTCAATGTCAATGGCAAAGGCAAAGGCAATGGCAAAGGCAAAGACCGACGAGGATAGTTCTTCAAGTATGGAATGTCCGGCTCTTTGTGGACAAGAATCAGCTCTTGATGAGCAGTATCGGCCTTCAGTATCGGCCTTCAGTATCGGCCTTCAGGAACGGCCAGTAGGATCTGCCAGCAGGAGTGGCTGCGGCCAGCATATTTAGTCAGCATGTTTGGTCAGCATAATTGGCCTAATCTAGATCGGGCAGCGGCCCGGCAGCGAGGGGCGAAAATCACGTGCATGCACTGTTCATCTCTAGGTAAGCTATACAGATGTGTTTATGTATGTGAGCTAGCTGATCTGCGATTGCGGGGGCTGGGCATGGTCAGAAATGGGCGCCTCCTGTCCCTCTTGGCCAGGTTGACTGGAATCTGCGTCGACCGCCGCTTCTTCGGTGGCGGTCTTGTCGTCGGTGGCGGTCTTGTCGTCGGTGGCGGCCTCCTGAGACTCGTCCTGCGCAGCGGCGCCTTGGAGAACCTCTGCAAGATGATCATGTTCGGCGGCGGCCTCAAGGCACGCAGCGTCAAGGTGAGCGCCATTCTTCAAAAGCGTGGCAACGGCCTCTTGATCTCCGGCCTGGGCGGCCATGAGGAGAGGCGTGCGCTCATCTGCAGCCTTGACATTAGGATCGGCACCTGCACCCAAAAGGTTGCGGAGAGCAGAGTAATTGGCAACCTGAACGGCATGGTGCAGAGCACGGTAGCCGTCCTCGTCTGGATGTTCAATAATTGCCCCAGCATCCATGATCATTTTCACAAAGTCATTGCGCTTGACGAGAATAGCAATATGAAGGGGTGATAGCATGCTAGCGTTGCAAATATTGACGTCAGCCTTTTTGCGAAGAAGCGCTTGCACAGCGGTAAACTGAAGCTGATGGACTGCGAGGAAAAGCGCGGTCTGGCCGTTGGCGTCTTGAGCATCGATGGCTGCGCCGGCTTTGGTAAAGGTTTCGATGAGAGGTGAGTCGCCGACCATGGCCGCGAACATGAGAGCCGTGGCGCCGCCTTCGGTCCTCGCGTCAACACTCGCGCCAGCCTTGAGCAGACTGGCAATGACGCGATGTTGCTTTGCAAGGACTGCCACCATGAGAGCCGTCGCGCCATCGGAACGGGGAAAATCCACGTTTGCACCCGCAGCACAAAGGTCGTCAACGACATCTACATTGCCTCGCTCGGCAGCCCACATAAGAGGCGAGGAGTCCTGGCCAAGGACGTCGAGCGGCAGCTTGCGTTCGACAAAGATTTTCACGATTTCGCGCTGCCCGCGCTGTGCCGCGAGATGCAAGGCTTGAAGCTCTTCGTCGTTGTTGGACATGCAGGGATCGGCGCCGAGGTCGAGAAGCGCCTTCACGGCCGTGGGGGAGTTGGCCATGACGGCGGCCTGCAGCGGGCAAGATTCGTGGTTAATGTCTGCGCCAGCCTTGGCGAGCGCCTTGATGGCGCCGGGTTTGCCGCTGCTGCAAGCGGCTTTGATGAGATTGGTGCCGTCGCTCAGCGTGGCCTTCGGGTCGGCACCTGCCTTGAGCAGACTGGAGATCGAGTCGAAGAGACCCTTGTACGCAGCCGCGAAAAGTGGTGTCTCCCCGCTGGCAGTAGAGATGTTTGGGTCGGCGCCAAACTCCAAGAGGGTCTCTAGAAACATGGGTTCGTCCGAGGTGGCCGCAACAAAGATTGCAGGCTTGCCGGAGCCGTCGTCGACGTTCACATCGACGCCCTTGACAGTGATCTCCGTCAGCAGACCGTCGAGGTCTCTGTTCCTGATGCATTCCTTTAGCGTCTCGCAGGCGCCAGGCGCCGAGCGCGTCTTGCTGTCAGCGTCCGCCATGGCTACGTGCCCGCGTGCTCGCTCGCTCGCTTGCTTGCTTGCTTGCTTGCTATTGCTGTCTGTCTATCTCTGTCTGTCCTGGTTTGTTGTGCAAATAGGTCTAACTAACTAAGTTGGACACGCGGCAGGCCGGGCGCGTGCGTGCGTGCGTGGGTGCGTGCGAGCGAGCGAGCGTACGGAGGCGCGTCTCTTCTGGTCTGTCTCCGCTGCTGCTGCTCGAACGGCACTTGCGGCTGCCTTCGCGTGGACCGCTCACTCGCCTTTGTCGTGCGGCAGCGCCTTGTGCTTTGCTGCTGCTGCTGCAAACGTGGCTCCTGATGCTTCCACGCGTGTGCACATGCGTACTATACAGAGATCGAATTTCATAATGTGATACAAACGGAGACACCCGGGACATGCAAAGCAAAAAGTTGTTGGCCTGCAAGCCTCGGATTTTTCGGGCTAACGCAATGGGGAGCAGGAGCAATCGAAGAAGAGGAAAGCCAGCTTGATGATCTCATCTACGCTAGTCCATGATGCTGGGCCAGAACAACCAGCCATGCAAACTCTGAAAGGTATTCCATGGGCAGGCAGGCCGCAAGGCCCCCATTTTGATAATAGAAAATGGTGAGTGGGAACTAGAGGAAGAAAGAATCAGACATGAAGATGCAAATGATTATATGATTCTGGTCCGTACAATGAAACATCGTCGACGAGGCCGTAGAGAGTGGCGCGCCCACCGCGCTCAGTGCAGCTCTCAGCCTCGCCGCCGGAAACCTTTATGAGCCGCACTACTTCTTGGGCAATCAAAAGTCCTTGTGGCACCACGCCACGTTTTGAGGAGAGAAGTGACTCGACAGTTTTTGTTATGGTTGGTCGTTGCAGATGTTGTTCATGACGATGCTTGCTATGGCTGGTGGTGCTGGTGCTGGTGGTGCTGATGCTGCTGCTGCTGCTGGCGCTGTTGCATCATCAAGAATTGCTGCTGCTGTTGTTGATGCTGTGTCAACGTGGCAATGATGCTCGCAAGCTGATCGGGAGAGGCAGCCGCAGCCACAGCAGACGCCGTAGCAGAAGGGCCATCCGTTAGCCGGCCAGCCAAAGAGGGCAAATGGGGCAATTTGAAAATGGGAGACGATGTGGGCGAGGAGGCGAACGACGCTCCGATCATGTGCGCGGCGGAATGGTCTCCGCGGCGCATGCGGTCGACGCGCTGGCGATAGTCTTCGTAGCGGTCGGAGAACTCCTTGGGTAAATCCTGCATGCGTTTCTTGCCATGCTGTTTCGCAAAAACACGTAGATCTGGAGCCTTGACAATGGCTTTGATCTCACCGTACGTGCAAATGACTTCTACGGTGAAACGATTGGCGATTCGCCGGTGCGCGTCGAAGAGTGCCACATTTTGAGGCAGAATCGAAATGTCGAGTATCACGAGGTCGTCCCGGACGTCGACCTTGGAAGCGCGGAGTTTGATGAGGCCATGCCTGTTGTTGGCGGCGCCAACGTAGTTTCTTTGGTCGGTGCGAGACCATGTCACAACTGAGTCAAGCTGGCCGTCTTTGTAGGTGGCCCGTCCGTAGTTGTCGACGCCTTCGCCCTGACGCACGCGCACTTTGCCCCGCATGCGGATCGCAATTTTATCGGGCGGGAATTGCACATTGTTGTTGGCGGCGCGCACGACGAGGTGCATCCTGCGGTACTTTGCATAAGCGTAGTAAACTTCTTGCTCGTACTGCGTTGGCGGCGGCAAGACCATCTTCAAAAGGTTTCGGTCATAGTTGCGGTCGTCATCGGCAGGCTCAACGGCGTGGTTCTTTTTGGTCTTGGTCATGGTTTCGGGAAGGCGTTGCGACTCGTCGCGCGCGCCGTCGGCCTCGACTTTTACGGGGTCCTCCTCTTCTTCGAGTTCTTGCGTGGCTCCGTACAGGTCATCCTGGGGTTCTCGTGCAGCAGAGTCTGGGGCGTGCAAGGCGGGACCGGCGAATTTAGGTGTACTCGCCACCGTGCCAAAGCAAAACATCGGGCTCTGCGCAGAGAGTAGCGGAGCTTGGTTGTTCGAAGAGGCCGCTGCTGCAGCGACGGCCGCGGCGTTTGAAAGCGTTGCGGAGAGCTGGGTCGTCGGGCTTTCCTTGCCGCCGCCGGCGGCGCCGCCATCATTATTGTTGTCATGTTCATTGGTGTTCTTCTTGTTGTTGGTGGTGTTGGCGAGTAGGTTCGCAAAGTTAATGTGGCTCGCGGATTTCCTCTCGCCATCCATAACAGAGAGCATGTTTGCCAACTTGGGCACGGACGCCGTCGGGGACCCCTTGGCGGCATTCGCGAGAACAGCAGCAAGCATGGCTGTCATTTTTGCGGGCGTCATGGCAGGTTTCTCCACGGGTGAAGAAGAAGAGGGAGCCCCTGTTGGACTCGAGGCGTCCGAGCGAGCCTTCTCATTCGTGGCAACTTCTGACAGCGCCTCGAGGCCTGCAAATTGTCCGATGGGGGATTGTGCCTGCGACTCGGACTCGGGCTGCGGTAAGGAAGCAAAGGAGACCAAGGGAAGTGGGGACGAAGACATGGTCGAGGACGAGGAAGACGAGGTCATGGACTGCGCCGAGGAAGACGACGAGGAGGCAGTGGGGAAGGGTGCTGAGGAGGCGAAGGCTGCGGATGCGAATGGGCCGCCGGGGAGTCCTGTGCGTACCGAGGGTGGCCGTAGCGCCTCGAGCAGGTGCTCTTTGGCGGCAAGGCGCTGCGCGCCCTGCGTCGCGTTCGTCTTCGCGGTTCCCCCGAGCCCAAACCGCTTGAGCGCGCCCGCGCCCGCGTCCGCGCGTGCGCCGCGGCCCGGCCCGGGCCCGGCGGCGGCGGCGGCGGCGTCGGGCGCTGCGCCTGCGCCTGCCTCCTCCTCCTCCCCGCGCCCCTTCTCCCCCCGCTCGGCCGCGACGCGCGCGTGCTTGTCGCCGCCGGGGGCCGCGTGCAGGTGGCGCGTGTCGGCGGCGGCATCATGGTCGATCTCCTCGCGCTTGCGCTTCGCCGCCTCGCCGCGCGCGCCGCCGGACCTACTCGCGGGCTGCGCCATGCTCTCCTCGCATGGCCCGCGCCGCCCCGCTCGCGCCGCGCGCTCGCTCGCTCGCCGCGCTCGCGCGTCTCCTCGGCGCGAGAAAGCGCGCGAAAGCACGAAGCTGGACTGCTGCCCCGCGAGCCGCCCGCCCGCCGCGCTAGCCGGGCCCTAGGACCCCCTACGCCGCCCTGGCTGGCTGCATGCTCGCCGCCGCCGCCGCCCCTGCGCGCGCCGCGGCCCGCGCGCCGCGGCCCGCGCGCCGCGCGCTGCAGCCGCGCCGCGCGCGGCCGGCCCNAGCGCCGCGCTAGCGGGCGCCTAGGGGGCCCTACCGGCGGGTCCTGCCTGCTTTCCCGCCTAGGCCCAGCGAGGATTTTTTCCCGTGCTCGACAGAGCCCGCTCGCCGTGCTCGATGCCGCTCCGGATCCGGGGCGCCGGCCGCGCCTCGCGCCCACGACGCGCTGCAGCGAGCGGGCGGAGACGAGACGAGGGGAGGGGAGGGGCGGCGGCAGAAGTGCCGCGTGCGACCGCCGGGCCTTGCGGGCCGCGCGGGGCTATCTTTGTGCTGCCAGGATGGACGGGTGCTCTCGGGAAAACGGCTTGGGCCGTGCACTTTGGAGGAGGGGAGGAAGGAGAGAGGAGGCGAGTGGGGGACAATGAGAGCGTCCCGACGGGTGGGATGGGAGGCAGACGGCATCTTGGGCAGTTAGATGGAATGGTGTGTGCGCGCGAGCACGAGGGGTCGTGCGCCTGAAGTTGCTGCGCGAGAACTCCATGGACAGTAATAGATCATGGATGAACAAGATTCAATCTTGCTGCTGAGTGTAAATGCGCTGGCTTGCATCTTTTGCTTTGCTGGATGAATCCTATAATCTTCTCTATGTCTTGAAACGATAGTCAACATGTAGGAGAATGATTTCGCGCTTGCATGCACCCTCGAAAGGAGCGCTCTCCTTTCGCAAGATTGTCAACTTTTTGTATGGCTGGCCCGTCAGTCAATTTTCTGGCTGCCGCCCTATATAAGAAGAAGGATAATTAGCACGTAGATGATCAATTTCCCGCTTGGATGCACCCTCGGAAAGAGCGCGCTCTGTGTGTTTGGCTGGCCCGCCAGCCTTTCCTCTTGCTCCCAAGATTCGAACTCGCGCTTGCCCATGATTGCTCGCCTTTCTCTCAGTTCACTGTGAGTCCTATATAGCAACGCTTACGCGCACCGAAGCAGTCAATCATCGCGCGTCGGAAACGAGGCTAGCCTCTACTTTCTTCGAGGCTAGGCCCTTCTTTCTTTTGTCCACTGTCAGAATCTTGAGACCCCATTTCTTTCCCGTGCCCATTTCTTTCCTGTGCGTTCGGTCGATCGAGGAAAAGCGCGAAGCAGCCAATTTGACCTTCGAAAAGGGCGTCTACCAACATCCACGTGGACTACGCTTTTACTTGCTCCGATAGCTTTCCGGGCGCAATTCCTCGACTCTCGACATCACCCTTCGAAGCATAAACTTTCGTGACATGAGATGCACCCACATCGGGTCCGCATTCCCGCTTGCCGCAGCCGCCTCCCGAGATCCCGCTCACTCCCCCCGCTTTCTGATCGGTCGGTGGTCCACACACCACCCACCCACTCATAGGCCTACTTTTCGTGCGAGTGGAGAATGAAATGAACGTATGATTCTTCTCGTCCACGCACCTGGCCTCGTCTGACCCACGACTCACTGTCAATGTCGATGCAGCTCAACTTGACGCGGCGCTCTCGAGCTTCCGCATCTGAGCTGTCTGCTTGTCAATTCTGTTCATTTGCCTATCTTCTTCCGTGCAGCCCGGGCTTCCGACCCGTCCCGCCTCCGTGTCCGCGTCCGTCGCGTGGCGCGGCGCTTCCCGTTTCACCGCCACTGCTGCCGTCGCACAAGCTTTGCGCGTTGATCATCGGAAGACTCCGATGCGATGTGATTTTGAAGGTGTCGCCGCAAATACCGCAGCGACACGCCGCTCCGCGATCCGTGCGACTGAGGAAGCCTTTTCTGTGCAAGTTTGCTCTCTCAAGCCCTCGCTCGCCTGCGTTCTTGAAGGTTGACATGCGACGGCGCGGGCGGGTGGCGCGGCGGCGCCGGTCAAGTACCTCTCCGGCGAGACGCACGCACTGCCTCCTCCGCTTGTGATCGTGCGCTTCGTGCGGACAGACTCGCTGACGATAGTGCTGGTGCTTGAGCTGGTCTTTGTGCTGCAGCAGGGAGGTCGAGGTGCCTTCTCTCTGCATCATCTTGACCGAGCAGCGTGTGCCGCGTGAGGAGCGTGAAAAGGGAAAAATAAACATTCTCGGGCCTTGATCACATCAATCTTCTCGATCCATCCATCATCTCGATCAATCTTTTCTATCAGTCCGAGACTAATTCCCCGCCGCACGCGCCCCCCCTTCGTGCATCCATTGCTACTCTCTGTCGACATCTTCATGCAAAGCGCGAGGGTGAGCTGCGCTGCGCCGCGTTGACGATGCCGGTGCAAAACGGCGAGAGGCCGTGAAGAACGCCGGCCACGGCCGTAGTCCTCCCTCCTCCCTCGGGGGGTCGCCCGTGTTGGTTGTGTGCTGCAACTGCAGCCTGCGGTCTATCGCCTGTCGCTGCCAGACGGCCGCAGGCTGCTGCTCTGCGCGGCAGGACGCTTGCAGCTAGCTGTAGCTGGCTGTGGCTTGCTCTCTCACTCCGGTCCAGACATTTGTTTCTCTGGCCGCTGCAGGCCGGCCGGCCGGCCGTCCATCTATCGATCCAATCCATCGACCATTCACAGTCAATCTCTCGGGCTCAGCTTTCCTTCGTTCATCCACCAGTCAATCCTTGCAATGGCATGGCATGGCATGGCATGCCATGGCATGACATGGCATGCCATGGCAACCCTCGCTTCTTCTTCCACTCGGCACGCTTGCGCCAGCCAGCTGCTGCTGCTGCTGCAGCCAGCCAACCAACTCCCCCCCCCCCCCCTCCTCCCCCCCAAAGCTCATACCACAGCCGCGCGCGCCCAGGAGAGGAGCAGAATTTCACAAATTGTAATCCCCGAAAAGAAACCCATCTTCCTATTTTCTTCCCGCAGACAGCTGGAACATTTTTTTAAAGGGCACGAGACTTGGAAGCGAGCAGGTCTCTGGAGACGGTTCGCCTAGGACCCCGGCCGGCGCACCTTCCAAGAGACATGGCAGGCGTTGCGCAGGCTAGGCTACTCCACGACACGAGGCACGAGACCGCGACCAGAGACGAGACGAGACGGCACGGGACGACTCGACGCGGCACGGCACGGCACGGCACGGCACGGCACGTACTCGGCCGCAGGCTGCGCCCGCACGCACATCATCGCAAAAGGCGGCCTGGGGAGGGCCGCCTGGCCTCCTCGCGTTCGCCCTCGCTCTCTCGCTCGGTCGCCCGCTCGATCCATTGGCCGCAGCCGGTCGCCTTGCCCGCACGCACGCACGCACGCACGCGTCTTCATGCCAGCGCCTCCCCCTCCCCCTTCCTCTCCACGCGGCGCGGCCCGGCCAAGCTCGACCTCCGACTCGCGCCCTGCAGCTCTTCTCGGGCTGTAGCACGCACGATTCCGGCCATTCGCGCCAATGGATCATCGAGCGAAGGAACGAATCAATGAATGAAAGAAACAAAGAAGCAAAGAGCCGTCGAAGTCGAGGCTGCGGCCAGAGCCGGGCTGCTCGCGCAGGTCCGTCGCCTTGGCGCGTTTCGAATCGAATCGAGTCGCCGTCGCTGCCGCCACTCCTTGGACTCGAAGGCGGGCCAGGGATGGAAGCGGCGCCCGCGCAAGCAGGACACCGAGGCCATTCTTCATCGCGAAGCACGCTCCAAGCAATACACTCCCGACCACAGAAAGAAACAAGAAAGTTGAGACTTCAGAGAATGAGAGAATGAGAGAGAAAAAAATTGAAAAGAAAGAAGGGATGAAAGAAATATTTTTAAAAACTGGCTGAAAAATTAAGACCGCGTTCGTGCCTTCTTTCCGCACGCGCCTTGGTTTCTGGCGCGAAGGTCTGGCAGGCCGCTGCCAGCTTGCTCGCTATGCTACGCTGCGCTAGGCTCGAGCATCCATCCTCCCGCTCGCTCCCTCGCTCGCCCGTCCGCCCGTCCGAGCTGGCCTGGTGCAGAAAGGGAGCCTGGCCGGCCGCCAGGTCTCGCGAGACGGAGTCGCGAGGAGCCCTGGCCGGGCCTCGCCTTCCTTTCAAATGACCGTGCTCCTTTCCCCCCCGCTCATGCCCGGCCGGGTCTTGCAAGACGCAAACACGCGCGGCACCTGGACTTCTTGCTCGCAGTTGGGCCGACCACCGCCGCCGCCGCCGCCGTCCGTCGATCGGAGTTCATCGGTCTCAGTCTCGACCTGGTGCGTGCGTGTGCTTGCGTGCGTGTGCAGCACGTGCACACGTTACGGCTCTTCAAGGGGAGGAGACTCACTGTCAGAAAGAAACCGGAGAGAAGAAACAAGTTTTTTTTTTTGGGAGGTGAGTGACCACCGCTCACATCAAAGCGGCTTTCTCCTGCACAAGTCCGCGGCGGCGGCGAGCATCAGGACTCCGCCGAGGACGAGGTCGAGGACTAATACGAGGACAGACGATCAGAACGCGACGAGACAAGCCAGGACGGGCGGGCGGCGTCCAGAGCCGGGACGGTGCGGGCAGCGAGAGAGACCAAAGTTGCGAAGTGCAGAGCGGAGCAGAGGCATGGCGACGAAGAGTACGTGGACTCGAGACGATGACGAGATGGCAGAGACTTCCGGCAGCCCGCGGAAAAGACGACGGTCGCTTGGCTCGGCAGACGACACGATCGAGAGCTACTCGATGGCAGCGACCGTGTTGAGCTCGCCGGGGCAAGGGATCGAAGACAGCGAAGATCTCCTACGTATCGTTGGTCAGCGTCCCGAGAACCAAGACCTCGCCGCAGCCGACGACATGTTCTCCGAGCCTCCCCTTGAAATTCCAGAGCCCGAAGTCCTTGTGGCCTCAAGATGTGTTTACCACGCTTTCACCAAATATCGAAACTTGGTCGCGGTACTCGATACGCAAAGATCCGACAAACCATTGGAGATAAGCATCATTATGTCGGGGAAATGTCGTATCAAAAAGGCTCACAGACGAGATCACGGAGAAGACCAGAATTTCATTGTTGGTGATTGGTTGGACGAAGCCACATGGACACACGACATTCCCCGAACTGTCGCGCAAGCTTCGGATGCACCCACGTTCATCTTACAGGATAAAGTCTCGGTCGAAAGCGGGTGCGGGCGAGTCTTCCTCAAGGTCCCAATGAAGCCGCGGAAACTCGCACTATTGCTCCCTCAGGGGAAACAACGCAATCTTTTTGACATCAGCGTCCGCTGTCGGTTTAGAGATGCAACAGTGCTAACCGTCAAGCTGCCACAACTTGAAATCTTTTCGAAACCGCACAGAGGAATGAGTAATCTTCCCGATTCCTTTCGCTCTGACTGTGAGCAGAAAAATTATCAATACGAGCGTTACCGTGGCGAAACCTCTAAGACCTTGCTGCATTTTAAATGTCACGCAAAACCTCGTACTTCACTAACATGACAACTATCTCTTTCACCAGTGCTTTGCATTCTGCTTTCCTCTGTCTCTCTCTCTCTCTCTCTCTTTCTCTCTCTCTTTTCCTCTCCACCTTGATTGGCCTGCGTACAGCTTGATGATAATGGGCCGACTCGGGACTTGGGGCTTTGGTTCTCGAAGCGTTGCCCTCGAGCAACATGATGTCGAGGTGTGTGTGTGTGTGTGGCATCAAGAAATGAAGAAATCGTACTGGTTTTCATCGGCAGGCTTTTTCAAAAGAGTTATACAAAATACATCAATACTCGGAGCGCAAGTGCTTGCTGCGCGTGTCACGCTCGGCCTCGACCTCAGGGTCTCGATGACGCTTGTCGCTGGTGCTGCTCCGACTGGAGGAATCGGCGCTGTCGTCATCGTCGTCGTCGTTTTCGCCATCCTTGCTCTGATCGTCAGGTGTGCCAAAAGTTGGTTCCGTTTTGCAGTCCTTGAGAGCGTGCATGTTCTTTGTGTACGCGAGGATACCGGCAAACCACTGGAAGAGCTTTGTGAGAAGCTGCTTGGGGTCCGTATTGTGCATCTGACTAAAAAAGTCCAAAAGGGGCCAGGTACCCATCTGGGGAACCTTTGCCAAAGATTCCATAATGGTGAGGGTGAGGTCCTCGTTTTTCCAGACAAGCTCGAGCGCGTGGCGTACGTGGGGCACCGAAACCTTGTTGTACTTTGGAAAGTGGTTGCGGTTCTTCTTGTTCTCGGGCCACTGCATGTAGATCTTGCACTCAGCCAATGGCCCAGCGAGTGAGGCCCATGCTTCCGCCACCTCGGGGTTCGCCTCGGCATCGACTTTGTACTTTTCAATTGCAGTCTCCATCGCTGACGACGTATTGTTGCTGGGCATGGGCGTCTCGATGATACTCTGCACAAAGCAACGAAGATGGCGGAGCGTTCCATCGGTCGGGAGGGTGGGGCGGCGAGTCCTTTGCACGTCTCTGATACCCCGAAATACAGAAAGTAGCGCCTCGGAGTACTGCGTGGTGGAAAGCATGCGCGATTTTGTGCTCTCGGACTTGGTGTGAAGGTACCCGGGAAGACCACGGAGCGCGCGGTGGAAAAGTCTCTCGAGAATTACGTCGCTAACAGGGAGCTGGTTGCCCTCGCTGCTGACTCGGGACAGCGAGGCGTTTACCGTGGTGCTGTTGTGCGGCGCCGATGCAATTCGCATCGCTTGAAGGCTGTCTTGGGAAAGGGCTGAGCCGCGCTGTGAGCCAGTTATTGACGGCGGGGGACAGGAAGGAGGGACTGGCGCCCTATTGTTTGGAGTAAAATGAGTGTATTGGGACGTGGGGCATTGCGGAAACGCTGTATCAGCAGGAAGATGGTTGGCCGGGTGAATCTGGGCTCCTCCGTTCATCATCGGGTACGACCGAGACATCTGGTTCATCTGAAAGCAGTTGTCATTAGAACGGGCCATTCGCTGTTGACAGGCTCCAATGTTGCGGGTCTCCATTCCAGGTATTATCTCGTTCGCATAGTACATGGTTTGGACTTCGTGCGGAGGTGCAAGTTTGTACTCTTGGTTCGCCAAGCGACCGAGCTGGTCTGCTAGACCACCGTTTTCAGTAGTCTCCTCGCTTTGATTATGATGACTGTCCATGGTGGGCAGGTATGGCTCGTATGAGGACTCGAGCTTGACGCCCCTCTCGTGCTGGGCAAAGTCGTCAAAGTCTGCTGGGGCTGGTTCAAGTCCTGATCCTGGTGCTTGATCTACTCCAGCTCCAGGTCCGCCGCTGCAACCGTAAAAGCCCTGCAGAGTGTCCACCTCGACAGCAAGCATTCCTTGAGACGCCTTGAGGCTCGCTTGCTGATATGTGAATGAATGGAATTCGCTTTTCTCGCTGCTTTGCTTTGCTTTGCTTTGCTCGGCTCGCTCGTTACACCGCACGAAAGTCTTCGCGGAACGGAAAAAGGACGCTCCAGAGCGCGCGTGCAACTCGGCCTCTCTCCGCTCTAACCCGCTGCGCGCGGTTCTCGACGAACAGCGCAGCGTCTGGCAGTAGTCCTTCGCAACGGCGCCAAGGGAGCTTTGCTTTGCTTTGCTTAGCTATGCTTTGCTTTGCTTTGCTTTGCGATGGGTTGCTTGCTTGCTCTGCTTGCTCGCTTGCCGAGCGCTCGTGGTCGATTTGGGCGCTTGAGGTTCTGCTCTTTTCTGCTTTGCCGCTCTGCTGTTCTGGTCTGGCCGCCCGCGTGTCTGGCTGGCTGGCTGGCGGTCTGCACCTGCCACTGCTGCCACTGCTGGTCAACCCACCCAGAAAAGAAAACAAAGTAAATACTGAAAAGAAATAAAAAGAAATAAAAAGAAAAGAAAAGAAAAGAAAAGAGCACAGCCAGGAAAAGAGGAAAAGAGGAAAAGAGACGCGCCTGCCTACTGGTGAGAGGAGCGCGGAGTGAGAGGGGGGAGAGTTAAAAGAAAAGAAAAAAATTATAAAAAAGAAAAGAAAGGCGAGGAGAACGAGGAGGCCCGGCCCGGCCGGTCTGGAGGCCACGGCAACGGGAGCGGAACGGGAGCGCGCCGCGGGCGAAGCGCAGCGGCTGCGTGCGCGAGACACGCAAGGCCGCTTCCGGCCGCAGACGGGCCGGATGGCTGGCCGGTCGGCTGCCATCCGCGCCGCTCGGGGCGACTCACGGCATGCGCTACCTAACTTGAAGGCGACCGCGGTGAGCGGGCGCGAGCAAAAGCGTAGCCCAACGGAGTATTTGGAAGCGGGAGCGTTTTTAAGCAAGGTGAGGGAAGTGAGCCGTGCTGTGGGAACTGCAGGAAATTAGCTGCCGGAGAGAAGGAAAATCGGAAAGAGCGAGGGGAAAAGAATGAACGATTTCAGGCGATTGATTGCTGCATTGATGGATGGCATACGAGGGCAGAGACCGGTCGAGGAATGGCACAGCCAAGCAAGGTAGTAGACAGACAGACTCTGGCCGGCCGCAGCCTTGGAAAAACGGAACATAGACAGCTTGAAACCAAGGGAAAATTGGAGGGGAGAACTCCGCAGCCTCCGCAGCGTCCGCAGCCTCCGTATCGCTAGCTGCCTGCCTGTCTTTGCGAGACCTGCACACCCTTCGCGGGTCAGACGTCGTGCGCATCGAGCGAGCGAGCGTGCGTGGAGAGCAGAGCGGAAGATGCAATGCAGTATACCCTTCTCCTCCTCGTGCTCATTATCTTCCACCCGCACTCTCCTCTGCACACACTTCCCACAGCCCCCTTCTACTTCCCCTTTCCAAAGTTTCCCTCTGCCCTCCCCTCTTCCCCCTCTGAACCACGCAATGTGGTCTTTTCCCATCCTTCCATCCGAATTCCATCGTTCCAATTCCGCGCCTCCCTCGCTTCCTTCCTTGCACGCAGCCGCCATCGGTGGCGGCAGCGGCTCGGGCCGCGACCAACCCGCCTCGCCCCCAGGCCCGCCTCTCCGGATCCGTCCGCGCCTCTCCTCTCCTCATCGGCGGCGGGCCTCTCCTCTTCGCCGCGCCACGCCCGCGGCGGGCGCGATCCTCGCACCCGCGTCCTCGCCCTGCCAGCTCCTGCCTCTGTCTGCCTCTGTCTGCCTCTGCCTCTGCCTCTGCATGCCTCTGTGTCTGCCTCTGCGTCGGTCACTCGACTCGACTGACGCGTGCGGCTCCGGGCAGAGGCGGCTCGCCGCGGACCACGGGCCAGCGGTGGCAGGATGTGATGCGATGCGTCCGTGTCGCTCCTCACTTCGCAGGAATGAATCGAAGTATGAGTACTTTGCTCTGTCTGCTCAAGTCTTGGCCGTGACGCTGTCGCCAGACTTCGCTCGAGGTGCGATACCTGTGCTGCAAGAGCGAGCGAGCGAGCGAGGGAGCGAGGGAGCGGGCGCGTGGCGCATGGCCCGGATCCGCGCGCCGCGCGGGGAAACAAGATCTCTGCAGCAGCGTCTTCAACCTCCTTTCCTCCATGCAGACAAGTCCGTCCATCCATTTCTCCGTTCATTCATTTCTCCATCCATTTTTCCGTTCATTCATTCCTTCATTTCTCCCTCCATCCAAACAAGCATTCGCAAACACAGTCGCTTCCCCAGCCAATCAGTCGCCCGTGCCAACCTGCCCTCCAGTCAATCACCTCCGTCAGCAGCAGCTCCGAGCCAAAGATCGCCTGTGCGCTCGCGAAGCAATCGACCGACCAACAGACAGACAGCGACAGACCGACCGACGGCCGGGCCGACCGACCTCCCGCCGCCAGCGAGCGGTCATTGCACGGCGACAGACCGCCTGGCCTCCCGATCTTTCGCATCGAGCCATGCCATGCCACGTCTCGCCGCGCGGAGCGGCTGCGGCTCGGGCAAACAGACACCGACCAGGGCTCGCTCCCTCGCTCGCGCACACCCCGAGTTAGTTGTGCCAGGCTCTACCCGGGGCCGCGCTCCGCGCGTCGAGGCGGCCGTCGACTCTTCCCTCCATACACTCATGCATCCACGCACGCCAGCAACCCCATTCATGTCAAACAATCAATCGATCAGTCAAACACAGTCAATTCGATCGCTCGGCCGCTCTGTCCACGGCCGCTCTGTGCCAGGCAGAGGGAGGCGCCTCGGAGCGCAGCGCTTGGGCTGCTGCGCGTTGCCACCGCCGCCCAGGTTTTTGCAGTCGGCTGCGGCCGTCCGCGTGGTCATCAACGCGCCCGCGCCGGCGGCCGGGCGGCGCTGCGGGAGCTGTAGGATCTGCGGGTGCACCCCTTTACACACGCGCTCCAGCGAGCCCGCCCGCCCGCCAGCCCCACACTGGCAGCCCACACGGTTCTACATACTTACGCGCAAGTTCGAAAGGGCCGTGGCTGCGGGCCTACATGCGCTGAGTGGCAACTGTGGATACGAGAACCATCTGGCTAGCAGTTGCAGGGCATGGCTGTGGGTAACCGCAACTGCGGGATAGGGCCGCAGCTGCAGCTGACTGTTTCTCGGCCTGGCCCGCCTGGTGCTGGACTTGCTGGTGCTGCACAGGCGACTCACTGCCCGCGTCCCCGCGCCCCCGCGTCCCCGTGTCCCTGCGTCCGCCTCGGCTTTGCCAGCGGCTTTGCCAGCGGCTTTGCCAGCGGCTTTGCCAGCGGCTTTGCCAGCGGCTTTGCCAGCGGCTTTGCCAGCGGCTTTGCCAGCGGCTTTGCCAGCGGTTTTGCCAGTGTCCATCGATTGACCAGCCAGCTGCAGCCAGCAGCCAGAGATGACCGGTGCGTTGGCAGGTGCCTGAGGCGTCCAGGCGCCGGTTCGTTTGGTCTGGCCGAGAGAGACGCGTCCGAGAGACGAATTGCCACTCGTCGACAATTGCGACAGTGTATGTCGACCAGGCAAGCACACAGACAGGCTAGCTGGCTGGTTAGCACACGGGCACCGTGGTTGTTCTCTGTGCTGCTGATTGTCAGGCTCGCGGCCGTGGAGGATGCTTCTGGACGCAGGAGGTCTCGGCGGCGACGGAAGAGCAAAAGCTGGACTCGTGATGGGGATGAAACTGCTGAACGGCTGTACAGCGCCCACTATGGCCATGCACGAGCGGTTGCGTGCGGCAGTTCTCAGTCCACGCCAAGCGACGAACTTTATTTCCCTTCTCGCCTAAAGGGGTGCATCCGCCAAAGACAATTGACAAGAGGGACACCCGTCACGAGACAGCGTCTCGATGAAGACGATAGAAACTTGCTCGTAAGAAGAAAAAAAGTCAGAGGTAACTTACACTTACCGAGCCTAATCCAGAAGAGACGTCTTGATGGAATAGGTCGAGGCAAGACCAGGATGCTGCTTCAAGTGAATAATAGCCAATAATTGATTGAGCGGGTTCTCATAGTTGGCATCAATGGTGCGCACGAAAGAAGGAAAAAGGCAGACAGGAATCCCTTTGGGCGCGCTTAACGGCCATGATACACGGAGCTCCGTAGTCAGGTCGGTCGTGATTGGCACGCATCTTGAGCTGGTTCATTTTATTTGTTGCTGCAAATAGACTGCAAATGGAAGGGGGTGCATGATGATGATGCAAAAAAATTGAATACAGAATATTCTTTCGTAGTGGAAAGCGAGAGAAGCTTGCTACGAAATCCGTCAGAACGTAGCGTCGACTTCATTCCAGGTTCACTTTATCAGCTGCAGATCGCGCAAAAAGAAAAACATTGTGGCGCTGCATCTTTTTTGCCAGCCAGCCCTACGATAACAGCTGCCAGTGGATGCCAAGAACACTTAATCGCAAATGTGCAAGAGGTTTGTCAAGCGTTGCAGTCCGACAATCTCCGACTGCATGCTTCGCTCGCATCATGGACGGAGGGTCTAAACAGCGTTCTTGTCGTGACCAAAAAATGAGAAGATTTCGAATTGCAAACCAAAATTGCCCCACCATCACGCACGCCAGCAGCAGCAGACGTTCCCGAATCCTTCGCCCGTTTGCTGAACGCAACGAGTTCCGCCTCGTCAGCTTTCGACCTCGTCGCAACCTACACCCACGTAAAACGCGTATGAACAACGCGGGACAACGACAGAGGCGAGCACTCTCACCGTCTGGATGAAATAAAAAAACTTTCATTCTTTCTTTCCTCCCAAATTTTCTTTCACAGTCTTGAGGGTTGTCTGTCTGACTGACTGACTGACTGGCTGACTGTCTGTCTGTCTGTCTGTCTGTCTATCGATCAGCCAGCGGTTTCGCCGACAGGCCGCCTGTACTAGTGCCTGGACATCCGCGTAAGTAGAGACTAGCTGTAAGGGCATCTTTCTACAAAGTCGGACCCGACCACCGACAATGCGCACAATGTGGCTTGAAAGTTCTGGCAGCACGATGAAAAGTACCTCGACCGTTATTTTCCTCTACTCCTTACAAACTACCAAGCGCAAGTGAAGGCTTAGTCTTTCTGTGTCCCGAGGCATAAAGATGAAGCAGAGTTCTCCAAGGGCTTGCACAATTGAACAACCATTGCAAAAATAACATCGGACGTCCAATCGTGGGCCGTTAATCTGACGCGTTCCCCTCTCCCCTCCCCCTCCCCCTCCTCCCCCTTCCCCTCCCCCTTTCCCTCCTGACATTTTTTCGTAGATTCTTCTCAGTGATGCTCCATGGTTCGCAAGGTTGCCTCTCTCGCCTTGCTCGTTGAGCGTCAGTCCCGCGATGGACAATGAGCCTCCTCGCCTTGCCATGCTCGATGGGTGGTTGCTGGATAGCTGCTGCCAAGCAAGCATCGTAGCACGACCTCGCCTTCGTTTCCTAATCGAGGAGAAACCCCCGAATTGTCCCCCGGGCTTTGCGTGCCACCAATCAAAGGCTGCCGTACCGTTGACTCGAGGCTCGAAACAGCCATCAACGCAAATCGTCCCGATACGTCCCGATTCTTCCCGCTTCGCAATTCAGCCCCGAGCTATGGCCTGCCGGCTGAGCCAGCGCTGCGCGTGGGCCTGCTCGCTCGCGGCTGCCGCCATCGTCGTGGACTTCCTTCCTCTTCCGTCCCGCTTTCCATTTTCTCCGCCTCTCCACCTGCGCGTGCGGGTGCGCGTGCGCGTGCACAGCCAACGAATCTCTGGCTGCCGCTGGTGCTGCAACTGCTGCCTCGATGTACCGCTGCTGCTCTGGCACTCTGACCGTTGCTCCGCGCGCACAACGCGAGGTATACTTTCTCCAAAGGCGAGAGAGAGCCAAAGGCTTTTTGTCTTCCCACACTTGTACGCCTGCCCGCAGCGCTCCGCACATGGCTTTTGCCATGCTTCTTCCAGCTTTTACAGCCCTCCACAGTTCACATTCTTGCTTCTTCCAGAAGCTTGCAAGCCCGCAGAAAAAAGTCGTGAGCGACTGAATTGCTCTTTTTACCATGCAATACATGGGGTGCGTAAGCGTCGCTGGAGTGATGACACAAACAAATTGCTCCCGCAGTGAAGTCAACGGCAAACCACAGTGTGTAAATGGCCCGAAACCCGGCCGCCAAACAACCCGCCGGACCGGGAATTATTTACAACATAGGCCTACCCATCTCGAACCCAACGTAAACTTCCGGAAACAAGAGAGGAGAGAGAAACGCAGAGAGAGAGATGAGGAGCGAGATTCGTATTCAGCCGATCGTTCCGTTATTGTCCCAATGGATGTGTGTGCATGCAGAGATGGACGCCCGCTCTCATTGTTCGCAGCTGAGGTGGTGGCAAGCACGGCTGCATTGAGATGGCTTACTTCGACTGTAGCGTCCGGTCGGCTAGAAAACGCGAGAAGCCTCAAGGTCTCTACGGAGCAAGAGGTCTTACCCCCCCCCCCCAAAAAAACAAAAAAAAAAGAGCAAATAGGGGAGAGATGTTCGGGTAACTGCAACGTCAAAGTAACGGAAAGAGCGTCACCGCAAATTCGCGTGCTTCAAGTTGAACACTCACTGATGAACTTCATGCAAACACGAAAAATAGGTCTCTTATTGCAATCAGGGATCGCTTAGGAGATGCTCGTGGCTGCCGTATTTCTAAGCTACAGATCTGATGCATTTCGACATCAACGAAAGCGACGGAGCCGATAGGAGAGGCCCGGTCTTGCTGGTATTCTTTTCAATACAATCACTGTCAATTCAAGTGATGAATGTAAGTTATAGTCATCCTTTGCAGCAGAGAAAAGGCCTGGGACTAGGGGATAGAGTCTCGGTCTGACAAGTTTGCCCAAGCCCGAATACGTCTTGGCGACGAAGATGAAGCCGGGTGCACCGCCCAAAGCAATGCCAAGCTGGCTCATGAGACATTGCATGCTCCAACCACAAAGAAAGTTCTCCTACTCATCCGGACGCCCAGCATTCCGCACTCCGTCGCCTTCAGGCTCTCCCCGTCTCTCAGAGTTCGCAAGATCTGGCCATTGCAACCCGAGCCCATGGCATCGCCGCACCCAGCAGCCTCGAACCCGCGCGGCCAGATCGTCCGCGCCCGGCGCCCAGGCTCGCGAGGTCCCCTCTTGCCCTCAGGCCAGAGCTCGCGGCCGCGCGCGCCCGACGCGAGCAGGCGAGCTCGCATCTTGATGCAAGCGCCTGGGGCGGAGCGGTCCCACGTGCGGTTCCTGGGGCTCTCTCTCGCTCTCGCCGCTCCCCCGCGCGACCCGAGTCTGCCACGCCGAGCGCGCTCGCCCGCGCGCGCAGCACGTGCCGCCGCCTGCACGCGCCGCACGGCTGCCGCGCGCGGCCGAGGGCAGGTCGTCCGCCCGCGCGCGGCACGGCACGCGCGGCCGCGGCAGGAGAACGGGCTCGCGTGCGTCTTCGCTTTGCCGCGTTGTCTCTTTGTCTGCGTGTCTGTCTTTGTGTCTGTCTGTCTGTCATTCTGTCTGTCATTCTGTCTGTCATTCTGTCTGTGTGTTTGTCTGTTTGTCTGTTTGTCTCGTCTGTCTGGATGTGTAATGAATGCGTCGCGTTTTCGCGCAAGTTGGCGCTGCGCATCTCCGAGCTCAGGCCGGTCGATCGCCAGGCGCTGGCCGATGCGGAAAAGCCAACCGAAGCCCGAGAGGGGTGCAAGGTCTCGACCTGGAGAACGAGTGAGTGAATGAATGAACGAATGAATGAATGAATGAATGCATGCATGAACGAAAAGCGACCACTGACGGGGATCTTTTTGATAGCGGCCAAGGAAGGCAAGTCACATGGGCAGAACGACAACGAGCAAAGGAGGAACTCGAGCGCCAAGGCAGACGCGCAAGGGCCTCGCAGCGCGCGAGATCTGCAGACTGCCGGACGCCAGTGCCGCTGCCGCCAGTGCCGCTGTCGAGCCGAGCCGAGCCGAGCCGAGCCGAGACGAGCCGAAGCCTGTCGCGGCCTGGGATTTGTCGTCATCGTTCGTTCATCGTTCATCACCGAGCCCCTCGGCACGTCGACATTTCCGAGACAGAGCGTCGCCCGGGGACTAGGCAAGGAAGGAAGGCGGCAACGCGCGCGCTGCGGCGCGGGCCTCGGTGCGAGCTCCAGAGTGGGCTTGACGCGCCGCGAGGCTTCGCATCGAGACGAAGCAAGCAAACGAACGAACGAGTGGTCGTCGAGAAGCGACGAACGTTCTCCCGCGAACTCGATACGCGAAACAGCAGGCTTGCTACGGCACGCTCGCGCTTGTGAACATCATGAACGACGATGAAAACCTGGACTTTGATGCCTTAGATGAAAGATTCTTCCGGGACGACGATGCTGGCTTAGTTGACGGAATCTTCGCAGGCGGGAACTCTGCCGACGGGGACTTTGCAGGCGGGAACTCCGAGAATGCTTTTGCAACAGACAACGGTGAGGGCTACCAAGACTCTGCGCACGAAAGTACTTTCGACATCCATGCCAAAGAAAACATCTTCCTCCAAGTGCCGGTGCAGGCGTCTCACACGCAAGTGCATCCTTGGCCGTCTCATAGCACGCACACGGACCAAGATTTTTTTTCTCAACCTCATTATCAGGCGCCTCGTCAACACCTTTCGCCGTTACCCTACCCACCTCATGCAACGCGCATTCCTTTCAAGGCGCAAAACCAATTTGTCTCGCCGTCGTACCACGCGCGGCATCCTCCTCTTGCTTCAGCCGAGCACGGGGGGCAAATCGACGGTCTGGGCGCTTCTCTCCTTCATCATAACGCAATGGAAATCCATGAACACAATCTCGTGCAGCAGGATCCCCCAATAGATCCTTTCAAACCTGGCGCTCATGGCTTGGAAATTCGAGACACAACGCAAGGCACACTTGCGAATCCTGATTTTGCAACACAGGAGAATGAGTTCCCGCAGCAGCACCAGCAGCACCAGCACCAGCACCAGCACCAGCACCAGCAGCAAGACAAGGTCTCATCGCCAGAGCGCGCAGCCCCAGACTCGATGCGTCCGCCGTCGCCTCTCTGTGTTGCCAACGCGCATTACGGTCAAGTTGAGGAACTTGTACGCAACATCGTCAGCCGTTCGTCAACGGTCGATGTCATTCTCCAGTTCATCGTTGAGGAGGGAAAGGGCAGCTCTCAAAGCACAATGCATCGCAACAAGACCATCTCTACGCTCACCAAGCTCACAATGGACACCTTGGAGAGAATTGCGCATCCTGGGTTAAACGCTTCCCTCGACGAATTTACCGAAGACGACGTTCATGCAATGGCTGAAAATCTTAAGCACGTCGTTAGAATCGACGCAAGTTCCATACATGGTAGCTCTGCATCTGAAGAGCCCAAGCGCAAGACGAAGCAATCAAGACCGGAAAGGGACGATTGGCAAGAATTTATCATTTATAAACTCCAGGAGCTCAATAGAAAGCCGCACCTGCGCAACCTGTGGCTTTGCTATGGTGGGATTCCCCGACAATCGGATCCCTTGTATTCTTCCTATAAACTGGCACGCCAAGACGCAGCATCATTTAGTCCGTTCCGTGAACTCCTCGGCAACTTACGCAGAGCGTTCAAGGAGGAGCGCAGCCACTCGGAACTCTATGACGTGCTCGTGATGCTCGCTCTCAAATTCAAACAGCGACGCATGTATCCAGAAATTGGTCAATTTTTCATTGATCTCGACACGAGCGCACGGGGTCATGTTTTGAATGCCTTCACAGAATGGATTGCAGCCATCTTTTACAAGCAAGTTTTTCCTCATGAGGCGCCCGAAAAAGATGCGATCAAAGTCGATTCTTGCAAGAGAAATGCGCATTCTCATCCGGACAACCCGCAGCACCAAGGTGGGGATCGAAACAAGCGCGCCCGTTTCGGCAACGTCTCGGAAGATCAGCAGACACAAACGACCGACGGCTATACGCCCAATCACGCCCTGGCGCTCGCCTGGCGCTGGGGTCTCCACTTCGTCATGTCCCTTTCGATCTTGGCTTGGATTTGTGCAAGCGCGCTGTGGGCTCATACTTTCGACCGCGTCTTGTTGTTCTTTTCAAAGACGCAAAATATCGCTCTCCCGCCCCCGGATGTCGATGCTGACCCTCAAGAGAAGCCAACGAAAGAAGACTCCCAAGGTGCAACAAGCGCGAGTGCTGCAAGTGCAAACATAGTGGAGAATCACAGCTTGCCAAATGAAGCAACACTAGGTTTGTATGCCAACTTGCATACTCTTACAGAGTCAGCAAATGGTGGCGTAGTGGAGAACGTCGAGGACGACAGCGACGGCAGCGAGGACGGCCGAAGTTATGATTCTTCACTCACAGGTGCGAGCAGTTCGTGCTGCGGAAAAGTGGAGTGTAGCCTTGCCAAAGACTCGATTGGCGTCAGTGTCCATTTCCTTCGTCTTTTCGCTCGCCTTGCAGCGAATGGAGCGCTCTCAACCCGCCAGGTCGTGCAAGACACCGTGATGCTTTTCCACACTGCGCAAGATCACGGCGGGTCCCAAGAATCTCTGTCGAGCCGTCGCCGCCGCCGCAGAAGGAACAGTGCCAGTAGCCGGAACAGTGCCAGCAGCAAGAGCAGCAGTAGAGCTGAGGATGAGACAAATGGGAGCTTCATCTCCTTTGTCAAGTCCGATCGAGGTCGCTCGCTCACAGAAGCGCTTCTTGTCCAGGCTGTGACGCCAGCCGAAAGAGATTACAAGCGCTGGTTTGGTCCCGCAACAAATTATGTTTGCCACGCCTGGGACGCGCCCTTTCCCGGCCTTGTAGAGTCTCTTGCGGGAACCTGCCAAGCGGGCTCGTTCTTTTGGATCGACATCTTCTCCGGCCCTCTCGTCAAAGCGGAGGAGGACGACGCCCTCACGGACCCGGAGAAGGCGGACAGCCTCGTCGAAAAAAGCGTCAGAAATACCATTCGCACGGCGCCCGGAGATGTTGTCGTCGTTGTCAACAATTGGCAGAAGCCGCGACTGCTTGAACGGAGCTGGTGCTGGTTCGAGATGGCAATTGCGCTCGAAGAAGGTAAAGGCCTTCGCATGGCTCTCTCCAGAGACACGCATGACAGCCTCTACAAGTTTCTCTTGGCATGCATGAGCAGCAATGACACTTCCGTGCCGGATAGCTGTCACGCAGCATCGCTTGAGGCGTTACGCAAGCTGATGGGCCCTGAAACTTCCTTTGACAAGAGCTCGTGCTCGCGGCCGTCCGACAAGCGAATGCTTGCGAGCTATTTTCAGAACCGCAGTCACGCTTTGTTGCCACCCGAAGGCAGGATTAAGACGGCCATGTTGGAGCTTTTGCTCGAGCCCGCGGGCCGACATCTTGAAAAGCACCAGCAGAGTGCTGACCCGATCTTTTTCCTGTCAAGCATTGCCTCATCCCTCGATCCGGTCAGCGAGGCCGCGGCGACGCTGTTCCTGATGCCCAGGCTCACGGGTCGGAACTATCACAGGGCTATCGACGGCAATCTTTTGGATGCGAACATTGGCAAGCTTCGCGCAGAGCTTTCGCGCCTGAATCAGATCATTGACGCAAACAACCCGCTGAGGGATGGCACGGATGTTGCCGAAAGCGGAAACCGTCTTGGGCGCGTCGAAGACGAAGAGCCACGTGCCGAAAATGCTCGTCACAAGAGGCGGCTCGAGTCCGACGTGCGTATGCTCATTGAACGCTCGCTGGCACACATGCTCACAAGCAAGGGGCGAATGCTCGGAGATAAGAGACGCGACGCTCGAGCGGTCGATGACGCGGTGCGCTGCCACAAGGAGGCTATTGCGATCATGGATCGTCTCGACGATCCAGCGCTGTCCAAAGCTCAATACCATTTGGCCCGCGTGCTCATCGATCACCACTTTACCATTGCTAGACGCCATCGTGCTCACCGTTCCATCCAACCGGACTTGAACATGGCCGAGAAAGCGCTCTCGGCGTCGATCCAGACGCAGGAGTCGAGGGCGCCGCAGCCGGCTTCCCTTGGCGCTGCGTACGCGCTCCGCGCCAAGCTAAGCAACTTGCGAGGCAAGGGAAGCGCTGCGGCACAAGAGTATTGCGAGAAGGCGCTCGAGCTCCAGACTGCACGCTATGGACCTGGCGACCCTCGCTGCGCCACCACGGTCGCATGCCGCGGCAGCAGCTACTACTGGCATGAAAAGTTTGGCAACGCGCTCGCTTGCTGGCGGCAAGCGTTTCGCGACCTCGCCAAGGACGGCATTGTGACCAATGGCGGTGGTCTCAATCTGCGAGCGCTGCAGGTGCTTGACCAGGTCTCTCTGGCATACCGTCGACTTCGCGAGGCTCGGTCGTGGCCACAAGAGGAATACTTTGCCCAAGAGGTTAGCTTTGTTCGGGATGAGGTCGAGCCAGCCCTCGTCGAGGGTCTGTGGGCCGATGTCGAGACCTGTGAATCAGGCTCGCTTCTCCTCTCAGACCTTACGCACTGGACGATGACGACGCTCAAGCGTGTCCTCGTGCTGGATCCTCGTGTCGATCGAGCAGAGTCGTTATCTGCCATGCTGACGGGGGTGTCGGCTCACGTGCAAGTCGTGCACGACCTCAAGTCTGCGAGTCATCTTCTCAAGGCGCATGTTTACGCCTTTGTGCTCGTCGCCGATGCCCTTTCGTTCCAGCCACCCCAAGAGCACCATCAGCACGAGGAAGAAGTGGCTAAAGAGGAGGAGAAGGACGAGGAGAACAAGTTCTTTTTAGCCTTTTACGCAGCTCAGCACGAGCTCGCCGCACAATATCCTTCCCGCCCGCACACCGTTGTGCTCCAGTACGCCACAGAGGACGCCAACATCAGGCACCCCACGCAGCTCTTCGGAGGCGGTCCCAGTAAGGCTGCTGACCTCCCTATCGAGCTCATGACCCGCTTTTCCAAGATGGCGACGTCTTCCTGGGACCCGAATGCTTCCGAACCGCTAACGCGCCGTCACAGCATCCGCCACAGCATCCGTTTCCGCATCGATAGAGACGAAGACTGATGCGACGGACTAACCAAAGGACGCTTGTTGGCCGTGTTCTTTTCTCTTTCCCTTTTTTGCTGCCCCCGCCGCTGAGGCTTGCCGGCCTCCGATTCTTTGATAAATGAACCATGTTGAAAACTCTACCAAATCCGGCCAATCTTCCTGCGCCTCGATGCCTCGCTGCCCCGTGGCCGTGGCCGCCGCCGGGCCCGCCGCGGCCACGTGCCGTCTCGCGTAATATCCTAGTGTATCACGAAAACTGGGAAATCGTGATACAATCAGCCCGCTCGGTTCGCGGCCTGCACCGCATCCGCCTTCCAGAACCCACGCCGGCTTCTGCTCCCGCGCCCGCCGCTCCCGTCGCGCCGCGCCTCGCTCGCGCCCGGCGCGCGTCCCCGCTCTCCGCCCTTCGCGCTGCGCCGCGCTCCTCTGCCGCCGCTGCCGCGCCACTCGCATCTTTCGCGCCGCTGTCCGTCGCCTCCCGCTCTCCCCTCCCCCACACTTTCCACACTCCATCACTCCCACACCCCTCCCTCTTTCTGCTGCGGGCCGAAGACGCGGCGCGTCCCTCGCGCCGTGGCCCCACAGCGGGGGTGTGCGCGGCGGCCCTGCTGCCTCGACCGTATTCGACTTTCATGTGCAAGCGGGTCTGCGCAGACGGCGGCGCGGCAGACCCGCAACAACAGCAACAATCGATCGATCGATCGATCGATCGATCGATCGACCCGGCCATCGAGCACCGATACGCGGAGACAGCCTCCGCTCGGCGGCCCGACCGATCGTCCCGCGCGGAGGCCGGCGGCGGCGGGCGCGAGGCGCGCGCGCGCGGCTGCGGCGCGCGGCGCGCGATCGAGCAGGACCGGACGCGCGAGGAGATCAGGCGGCGGCAAGGAGGAGGGAGCGCGGCTACGACGAGCGCGAAGACGACCAGGAGCAGGAGCTGCAGGTTCTTCGAGGCAGGGCGAAGGGGGGCGAGCGAGGACGTGAGCGAACGAACGAAGAAAGGAGTTGCGAACGACATGAGTGCGAGCGAGGCGACGATGCCCACGCAGCACCAAGACCGCGACGAGGGTTTTGGTGAAGAGCTCGATTCGTCATTTCTTAGCGACTTGGACGGTTTTCCAGACTCTTTAATTGATCACGATTCGTCTTCCATTCCTCGGGAGGCTTCGGGCGACGCGCAGCATTCCGCACAAGAGCAAAACGGCCTAATCCAACGGGTCGACACTGTCCCCGGCGGAGCGCCGGTCCCCAACCATTTATGCTCGCATCCGGCAGAAGATGGTGATACCGATACCGACCCGCTTATGATCGAACCTCCAGGTCCCTCAATTCCTATGGAGAACGGAGCGGATACTGGCATCGTGCCTTCATATGGTGATACCGATGCCGACTTGCCTGTGTTCAAAGATTCGGGTGACCAGATCCAAACAGGGGACGACGGCATTTATGATGGGAATCACAGTCAGCTTCCCTCAAATCAAGGCGTTCCACCCTACTCCTCTGTTTCTGGAACGCCTTTTGCCCCATCAGAAAATCCCGTCTCCAATAACTTTAACAATGCGGATGAAGTCATTGCTGGCGGCGAGATGCTCACCTCTCCAGATGCGCCTAGCATTGCATCAGCTGCACATTATCCTCCCAATGAACCCGCGAATCTCGACTTGTTTCGCGCGGGTCAAAATGAAGGCTTCGCAGGCGAGACTGTGGATCAGGGTGTTGCGGCCTACGCGCAAGTTCCCCACACGCCAGGCGCAGAGACCGAAGCAAGCGAGACGCAAAGAACGGATCCGGGTTCTCCACGTGTCTCCGAACCCGGTGGAGCGTACAATCATCACTTTCGCGTGCACGATTTTCATGCAAACGCAGGCGAAGACGATCCGCAACCACCGTTCAATTTTCATGATGGTGTCGAGGAGACCGTTGGCGGCCATGTCCAGGTATCCGGGCCTTGGAGCCCAAGCCAGGAGAGCAATGAAAGTGAAAGCTCAGCGGGGCTCCCCGATACGCCTCGTTTCGAGGATCCTACGCCTCATTTTGAGAATCTTATGTACGAAGCGGAAACATTTTTCAAGCATGCCAATGAGGTCAAGGTGAGGGCAATCGAAGAGCGGTACGAGATATTGCACCAAGACAGAAGCCCTATACCTGATAGTCGTCGCCGAGACCTCCACCGCGTGTTAGCGCCCATTCTTGCCTTGCTGCAAGTTGGAAACGACCAGCGCAATCCTCCTGAGTCATTTCCCGACATCAGCGATCATCTTAAGTACTACATTGTGCGGTTGGTGTTCGACGCAAACACAAAGGGCGCAGTCCTTCAAGCAATGCGGGAAACCCTTCGACCCCCTGAAAAACCTACCTCAAAGAATGCCTTTACACAGGCGGTCGTTCGGGCTCTCGGTGAATTGATCTCCTATCCCATTGCGGCCACTCCTCTAAAGAACGAGTGGATCGCGTGGGCAGATCCAGACATTCCGGATAGGCAACTTCGCGCGATCGAAGCAGAGGCGGAAAATACGCCCCAGGTGAGAGCCCCGTATGCTTTTCGGAAAGACGGGAATCAATTTGGCGTGGCTAGTGCACTTCTCGGAAAGTACATCTCGTGGAATCCCACGGGAAACGAACAGAGCAACATTTTTAGAGGTGCTGAAGTGTTCCTCGATTTTGTGAAAACCAAAAAGGGAGCGTCGTGGGATTTACGGGTTATCGCCAAAATTTTGGCAGAGCAGCATCGCCGCAAGCTGTCATATCACCTTGCGAGATGGTGCGCGGCCGTGCTGTTCACGGAAGCGGGAGAGATTCTCCCAAAGATGCGCAACGTTCTCAAGGTCTGGCTTGATGGCATCTTGCCGTTATCACCCAAAGGCAAGAAGAGAGGTCGCGACGGTTCGACAAGCCCATCCTCGTCGGACACCAAGGGTAGTCGCTTCGCAAAGCAGGCTCGTGGAGCCGCCGGGGCAGTCAACAGCGTCTTGAGCCTCCTTCGCAGCTCTGTCCTCCGCCTCTTTACGAACCTTTATGCCGCCGCGGGCATGGTTATCTCACCTTTAACAGGTCTGCTGCCCTCTTCTGTGACAGGCCGCGTGGATCCAAAGGACGCTGCGCGGAAGGCGCTTCGCCCCGAAGGCGCGCATGGCGTGAGTTCGGAGTTCCTTGTACTCTTCGATCGCCTCTTGAGCAGGAACGATGCGCTGGATGACGACGATGGCGACGACAATAACGATGGAGGGGACAAGAGAGACGCATTCAAGGCCGGGGCTGTGCTCAGCGAGATTTGTAAGGCTGCTCCGCAGGGATCTTCCGCCGCGAGTCTCAAAGAGTTTGTTTTATCCGAAGCTGGCAAAGACTTTCGCGAAGAGCTCGTGAGCCTGGCAAGAAGTGCTGCTGAGCGGGAGGTTGAGAAGTGGTTTGGACTTGCAACGAACTTTGTCTGCTATGATCCCCAAATGCCCTTTGCAAAGGTGTTGGAAGGGCTCACGCTCGCGTCCGGCTCTCGGACGTACTGGTGGATTGATATTTTCTCCAACTTCGTCGGTTCACAGAGCAAGGCCGACGCTTCAACTCGAATGACATCTTCGGATGCTGTTCGTGCCACCGATAACTTTACGATTGTTATCGACAAGTGGCAGGACCCGGCCGTCGGTCGTCTCGAGTCATGTCGTCATGAAATTGCACTCGCCGTTGACGAGCGCAAGCCGCTGCGCGTTGCCATGTCGCAAAGGGTACGCAGTGAACTCGATCGCTTCAGTAGGGCATGTATGAGTGCCAAGAATGAAGAAAAGGAGGAAGGAAAAGAAGATGACGATGGCCAGGGCCCGGGGCAAGACGATGCGGACGTTGACGCTGACTTTGACGAGCTGGGCACCTCTCTTGGCGTTCATGGCAAGCGCCTGGTCGAAAGCAAGTCGGCGACGAAGCAAGTTGACCTGAAAACACGTCTCGCAATCATCTCCGTTGTCCTTGAACCTGCGATGGAAATGATTCGCCAACACAAGGGCAACGTAGATCCTTCAAGGATGCTCAATGCGATCGAGGCTAACGTCGTCAAGGGAAATCTGGATGTGGTCGACGCCGCCAACGCCTTTGTGGCCCTTGCGCCAGCCTACGTTATCCAAGGAAAGACGGAAGAAGGCATTCGAATGCTTCGGCGCATTATGGACCGAGTGGGCGCGGAGTTGCGCGCTGAAGACCGCCCTTCGCGCAGACGCCTCGCCGACCTCGAGAACGTCCTGGGTCGGGCTCTCTTCAGTATCGGCCGCTTTTACTGCGACTCCTTCAGCGGGGATGAGACGGTTGCTTGCGCTGATCTCTGCTGCGATGAGGCGATCGCGATTTTGCGCCGATGCGACGACCCTCTCCTTGCCAAGGCACAGTACGTCTTGGCGCGCACCCTGGTGAACTGTCACATGTCCATCACAACGTTTTCGAGTCGCGAGAGGGGGCCGGACGTACAGAAATCAGAGAAGGCGCTCGACGAGGCGATTCGCAGCATGGAGGATGACAAGGTCCTTCAACCTGATCTTGGCGCGCTCTACGTGCATCGTGCCAAGCTTCTCGATCTCAAGGACGCCGACCCGGCCGAGGTCGAAGCGGACTTTGAGAGAGCCCTTGAGGTTCAGGTCGAGCTTTACGGCCCAATGGATCCGCGCGTCGCGCTCACTACGAAATGCCGCGGCCAGAGCTGGTACTGGCGAGGCAAGTACGAGAAGGCACTCTTTCATTGGGGCCAGGCGTTTCCGAGGATTTGCGATGGATACAAGATGAAGTCAATCTCAGCCTTTCACGTCTTCAAGATCTTTTACTTCACGGCCATGGCCTTTGACAAGCTGCGCCAGGAGAAACCGGAGATGGCCAACCAGGAGATGGACTTTGTCAAGGTCACGGCCGAAAAATACTTTGTGGAGCTCCGCGAAAAGCTGCGCAAAAACCTTGAAGGCAGCTATCCCACGGAGGCGCGCCGCTGCGACGAGGTTGGCTACGATTGGGTTGCCTCCGCGCTGCGGCGCGTCCTCGTCATTGACGCTGACGAGACGCGAGCCACGCAGGTCGAGAAAGCGCTTGTTGTTTCGGATAATGTTGACGTCGTCAAAGACGTGGAGGCGGCCCGAGTCAATCTCCAGAAGCACGTGTACGCCATCGTCTTTGCAGCTGGCGGTGAGGACGTATTGACCGAGACGGACTTGGCTCTGGAGCCAACCCCGGCCGTCATTGATGGCACCAAGCGCCATCGCCCCCAATTCTATCGATATGGGAACAGCGCTGAGGGTGCCGAGGTGCACGACGTCGATAGTCTGCTGGATCTCACCAAGGAGACCTTTGCGACCATGTCGCAGCGGCTCACTCAAGGCTTGGTCCCGGTTCCCGCGCCCGCGTTGACTTCTTAGAGTGGCCGCCAGAAGGATTCCGACTTAGCAGCAGAGCGCACGTCGCACGGGATGGATGTCGGTCGATCGATCGAGTGAAAGACTCATTGTCGCCATTGATCGAGTGACTTATGGTCGCCGTCGCTGTTGATGCGCATCGTCATGCGGCGTAAGCCATGCACGCGCGCGGGAAGGTGAAAAGACGATCCCTTCCGAGCCGTTGCCGCTTCTTCCTCCGAGGCTCCTGCACTTTTCGTGACACTCGGGTTCCTCCGGTTCGACAAGTGGGCACTTTCCATGACACGCAGGTTCTTCCAGTTCTACTCGTCGAGAAACGTCACCCGTGCAGGCTCGAACGCTGCCTGCGGCCGCAGAGCTGGAAGAGGAGGCAGGGGCTGTGACACGAAAATCGACCTCCCGGCCACGGCTACCACGCTGACTCGCACTCTTTCGATCCTTCTCCGTTCGCTCTCGGTGCGAAAAGAAAAATGAATCAACAAGTGAATCAACAAATGAATGAATGTAAGAATGTAAGAATACACGCTCTCGCAAGTGGATCATGCGCTAGCTCGCGTTCCGCTCGTTGTGCAACCAGCCAGCCAGCCAGCCATGCAAGCAACGACCGGCTTCTTCCCCGCGCATATAACTGACTGACCGCGGAGACGAGGCTGTGTCACGATTTTGCGCAGGGTTCCCCCGCCAACAAGAGGAGAGAAAAAGTAAAAGAAAAAAATCGAACGAGAACGCACCACCACCGGCCGGCTGCCCGAGCCCATCGCCAGTGCCAGTGCACGTAGCAAACCGAAAGGTCGCCAAGCGTTCGCGAAGCTCGCTTTCTATCTCTCTCTGGCACTCACTGCCGCGGCCGCGCAGTGAGCTTTCGTGACGTGAAGTTCACTTTATGTATAAGTTGAAGTTCGCGCAGTGAAGTGAAGACTCTGTTTCACTTTCAACTTCTTTCTTCTCTCACTGTAAACATAAAATAAAAGCTTTTTCGGCGACTTCTTCCAGCACGTTCTCCTCTCTCTCTCTCTCTCTCTCTCTCTCTCTCTCTCTCTCTCTTTTCTCTCCTCTCTCTCTGAAGCGGGTTCTTCTTCTTCTTTCGTCTTCTTCGACATTCTTCTTCTCCTTCTTTCTTTCCCTGGATCCAGCACAGCGCTCTCAATCGGCGCCGGACGAGCGCCACGCAGGCGAGCGAGCGAGCAAACCCCTTTCGCGCCGAGGTCCAGCTGCCCGCGGGCTGGCCGGAGGCTCGCTTGCTCGCTTGCTCGCTTTCTCGCTCGCTCGCGTGAGCGAGCGAGTGGGACGCGCTGCGGCTAGGACGAGCATGGAGGAGGAGCACCGCGTGCACGATGAGGACAACGAGGTGCGCGGGTTCGACCTGGACTTCTTCGCTGATGAGGACCACCGGCAGCACGACGAGGCGTACCTTGAGCAGCAGCGGCACCCGGGTGAGCGACGTGTGCCCGCAAGCACGAGTAGCGAAGGTGCTGCTGGGGCAGCTGCTGCTTCTACTGGCGGCAGCGGCGGAGGAGGAGAGCGCGAGACGGACAACGTCTCGCAGGAATTCTTTGATACTAGTCTAAATAGAATTCTGAAGCTTCGAGACGCAAAGCTCACGAGCGAGCCGACGCGAGGACGGAGCGAATCGCTCAGGCAACTGGTGGATTGCGTCGCGCCGATCGTGAAATCGCTGCGAGCTGTATACTCTGCACATGCAATTAATGAGGGCCCTTTCATTATCCCCGAGACCTTGAAGGTATTGATCCATCGTCTCGTTTTCAAGGCCAAAAAAAGCTCGTCAGAGAACCTGGCGGAAAATTTGCAGAATCTAGCTGACCCCTGGTTGCCGCGACGCTCCTCGCACTCGCAAATGACAACGGCGGCACCGTCATCGGCGACTTCGCCGTCACCATCTACGTCGCCAATCGCACCCACACCTTCGCCGCCCCACTACTCTGGTACCGCGTCGCCTTCGCCATCGTCCAGACATGGCCGAGGACAGTCTTCTTCTGCAAGCGATCTCGGAAAGCCATGGCAACTCGAGGTTTTGCGTGAACTTTACGAGCTCTCGATCCACCCGGAATATAAGACTACATGGCTGGGTCGAGGCTTGCCTCGTTTCCAGGATAGCATGAACACAGGCCACGGGCGGCAAGATGCTCAAATCTTCACCAAGACGCGCGGCCTCCTCGACGCGCTCACAAGCGAATTTCGCCAGGACAAGTCTATTGAAGATCTCAAGGACACTGTCAGAGTTTACATGCTTCAGATCAACTGTGCGCAAATCCTCTACAAGCTGGCGTATCTCTTAGTTGTGGACGGCAACAGCCTCATTCTGAAGCAGTTCACGCAGTTCTGCGCAGCTGTCCTCTTTGAGCAATATAACAAGGATTGTGCGGATCCCCTTAAGGCCATCATCGAATATGGCGGAAAACGTAATGCTCCGGAGGGATTCCGAGCAGCGGACTCAGGTCGACCAGGCAAGCGCTCGCGGCTCCGCGTCACTACTTCCGATTCCATGGACAGTGTTTTATCATAGTCGTGGGTTCTCTGCATCTTCGAACGTGCGACCCACCCCAGGAGAGTGCCGTCTGCAGAACAAGAGAAAACAAACATAAGAAGTAGCGGAATCATCCACTCACCCACCCACCCACCTAATTTCGGGGAGCGAAACGAGGTATCGCAAACCCTTGTTTTGATGATCAATTTTTGACAATGATATGACATAGACAGAGAGATGGAAAGAGAGGGAGAGAGCATGGAAGGAGCGTGCGCATGCGAAAACTTGTGGTCTGCTTTGCGCTGCCTAATGCATTTCCCACCATGCGTGAGAATGGCGAGAGTAAGGTTATCTTTCCAAGTCGCCGTGGCCTGAAGTTTCGGGTGTTTCGAAAGCGGGGGCAGACAAGCCTTCCTTGTTGGAGACGTCTAGATTGTGGAAGGAAATCATACGGAAACCAATGAGCATCAACAGCAGCAGCAGGGCGGCTCGCCACGGTGACAAAATGATGGCAAGCGAAAGTGTTGTACAAAAGGGTAAAAAAAAAAGAGAAAATAGCTGAGGGTCCCCTCTTAAGGGTTTATGAGAGCACGCGCGAGACGAGCCATTGATTGGACCGTCAAAGCGCCGGAGAGGCAGGAAGACGCTTAGAGCCAGCCAATTTGCGGAAGGGGTCCTTCTCTCGCATCAGGAAACATCTCATTCCTTTGGTTAGGGGATGATGAAAAGGCTGTGATAGCTAGCTAGCTGTAGCTAGCTACAGCTAGCTGCTCGAGTTTCACAGAAGACGCAAGAACGGTCCGGCAAGCTCACGCGCCGGCCGAAGGAAGAAGCTTTTGTCTCGTGCTCAAGGCTACTATACCTTCATGGCGGCGCTACTTTGGTGTTGGACTAGCCTAGATCTCCACCTGCTACAGTTTTTCTCAGAGACACACCAAGCGAAGCTGTTGGCAGAATGGATGCATGCACGCTCATCGGGGGCGGTCGCCATGTAGGACCCTGCTGGGGCCAACGAATGGTGTTGCACGCGTGCGCGAACGCGCAATGTTCTCTCGCGTCGCAAGTTGCAGCGCCATTGCAACCTGTTTCCTCCGTAGCACGCGTCAGCTTCTGGATCAACGGACGGGGCGATCGACCCGAGTGACGACGGTCCAATCAACATATCTGGACTACAAGGCGATCAGTGGCCGGCCTCGAAGAAAGTCAACGCCTCCAGTGTGATTGCAGGGAACCCCACACCTCAGCCTCAGAATCAACCGAAGTGTGGTGGCGTCAGAGTCACTTCGCCGGCCGGGCGGCAACCCATGCACGGAATGCCTGCGATTGATTGGCCTCTTGAAGCAGTGGCTTGCGCCGCAGATGCAGCTAGCTTTGTGGCGCTCGCTTAGCTTGCGCTTTCCCAACACCGCCCTTCTCCGCGGCGAGAGAGAGCATGGTCTGCAGGGCAGCCAGACAGCTTGCTTGGCCAGAGAAAGCTGCGCTCGCTGGCATGCTCTGGCCGCCGTCGAGCTATAGCTTTCCCGTGGGGCCGGTCTGCCTGCCTGCCTGCCTGGCTGCCTGCCTTTGCCTGCCAGTCACCATGGTCAGTGCGAGCAAGGGCACCCACCGCGGAGAGCGCTTCGCACGCGCCTGGCTGGCTGCACGCGCCTTGGGTTTCGAGGAGGATTACTGGCATCCGCGCATAGGCGTCCGCGCGCATAGGCAGGCGTTCGCGCACTGTCCCAGCAGCGACGAGGTGGCGAACGGCCACGGACGGATGGACGGACGGATGGGTGGACGGTCGGGTGGATAGATGAGCGAACGGGAGCGTGGATGCCTCGTCTCACCTCACCCCACCTTTGAACAAGTCTTGACCTTCTGAATAGTAAGATAGTAGGCCCACTACTACTTTCCTAGTTCGTAATAAATAAGTTATTTGAAGCCGGTCAATCAACTCACCGTCCGTGGCTTACTCCAAGAGGCTCTGCCGCTGCTCTTGTAAAACTATAAAATGTTGACGGCCACTGCGAAACAGAGTATATATAGTATCGAAGCAAGGAAAGTCGTCGTGACGTTGCGGACGTGACGTCAGTGCCCTCCGCCCAGACCCGTCCCCGTGACGCGACCTCGATGGCGACGCCGTTCGCTCCTTCCCCGCATACCGCCACGCCAGCTCTTTCCGCAACCTATCTCTCGCTCGATCGCCTGATCGATCGATCGATCGATCCAGCGATCGCGCGCTCTATCAGACGCGCGCGGCGCCGCCGCAAGGCGGCCAACCTCCGCCCGGGTCCGTGCGGCTTCCGTTTTGCAAAAAGCGTAGCCCAGCGGCAGCGGCTTCCTCTATTCACCTTCCATATCGCAAAAAGCGTAGCCCAGCGGCAGCGGCTTCCTCTATTCACCTTCCATATCGCAAAAAGCGTAGCCCAGCGGCTTCCTGTTCCTGACCTTCTTCCCGCTTTCCGGGAGTTGGCCAGCGACGAGCACCGGCTTACTGTCCGGAGGAAGGAAGAAACTCTGCTCAGCTGCGCCGAGGTGAGCTGCAGCGCCCTAGCTCGGCTTGAGTTGGGTTGGCTTGGCTTGAGTTGGCTTGGCTTGATTCGGCGTGGCTTGAATTCGCTTGGATTGGGTCGGCTAGAAGGTCGCGCTTGGCGTCGCTATTATCGACGGATGTGACTGTGGGCAGACGTCTCACCGACGGCTGTTTTCCCTGCTTTGCCACGCCCACAGCAAGCGCGAAGTATCATCGTGACGGGGCCTGGCCCCCTCACAGGTCTCACCAAAGGCCGCAATTCCTCGAGCTGCGGGACGGAGGCTGCGGGTGTGCGCCTGCCCGCGGCCGCTGCTCTCTCGCTCCTGGCCGTCACTCCGCCACGCCTGGTCGCCCGGCTTGCTGGCTGGCCATCGCTAGCTAGCTGCCTGACATGAATGGCGCCGCTGCTTCGAGGTGACCTGCTGGGAGCGGAAGGGGCTGGCGCGTCCACGTCTCGCGCGCGCAGGCTCGCCGAACCAGGCGCCGCCGCGGGGCTCCCCAGCGCGCAGGACCTCGGCCAGGCCACGTGAGCCGTGAAGGGGAACCCTCTGACCGCCCCAGGGCCTGTCAGTCACGGTTTCACTCGTTTCGAGGCGCGGCAGCGTGGCGGAGTGTGGCAGACTTGATCCCGTTCACTTCGAGAAAGGCCTGCGCGGCTCGGCCTGGCTGGTCGGCGCAAGCGAGATCGCGCGAGAGGCTTTGTAGGCGCGCGTGCTGTGACGGTCGTTGGGGGAGGAGTAAAGGAGGGGAGACAAGAGGAATGGAGAGCAGCGGCGCGCGCGTCGCCACCGGACAAGCAACCATCCAACAGAAGCTACCACAGTCGAGCACAAGAGCGCACAGGATTGGAAGGCAGGGTAAAGCAGAGAAAAGCCGCTACACTTGCTCTGCGAAAGCTGCTTGCTTCCCGCTTGCTTCTCACAGCTTCGCAAGCTGTCTGACACGCGCACGGCCGATAGCGGGAGGAGGCAAGCAAGCAAGCAAGCAAGCAAGCAAGCGAGCGAGCGAGTGAGCGAGCTAGGGAGCTCCCGGAGCTGTCTCAGCCTGTCGTTTGCTTGCGACCGCTCGCGCACTCTCCTTCAATCTCTGCTCTTCTTCTTCTTCTTCTTCTTCCCCAATTCCTCAGCCCGCCAGCTGGCAGCTGCGAGACGTTCCTTAGAGAGGCGTTGCACCACTCTCCAAACCACACCGAAAGACAGGAACCCATTGCTCCCATCCACCCACCTCCCTACTGCTGCCGGCCGCCGCCGGGCCTCCGCGTCGCCCTCGCCGCTGTCCTGCATCCGCATCGGCGTCGCAAACGCAGCTGCGCCGCTTCTCCTCCCACGCCCTCGCTCCATTCCATTCCCTTCCCTTCCGCTGCACTTCTTCTTCTGCTCCTTGGCCCATCCATCCGCCTCGCCGCGGCTCCCCGCACCGCCCGCACCGCGGCCTCCTCCCCGCGCTTCCCACCGCGCGGCCAGCCAGCCAGCCGCGGCAGTCCCCCATCGCGCCGCCGCTGCGAGCCAGCCAGCCACGCGGGCGGCACGGCATGACGCGCAAAATTCGCGACAATACTTGTCATTTTTATTTTTATTTTTTTTCTCGTTGGAAGGTTTTCCACGCGGCTTCGAGGCGGCGAAATTTAACAGACCCAGTGCGCTTGCCGGGGGGGGTAGCATGGAGAGGAGGGGGGTAGGAAAAAATGGGCGCACAGCGAGGCACAGCATGAAAAAAACGACCAAGTACACCCTCTGTAGCAAGGGTGAAAAATGAGTCGATCATCAAAAATATGACGAAGGCCGCCCTCTGTGGCAAGAGTGTAGAATGGCTCCAATCCCTGCAGTAAAGGGGTGGAGAGGAAAATGAGCCCAAAATTCGACAAAGTCCAACTGATGTAGTGAAGGGTCGTACAAAGACACTGCAAATGCAAGAAGGAAACGTTTGTACACAAATGATTTCGTTTAAGCAGTTTCGGAAGTGGTAGCACGGCTCATAAGAACTACCTTTACGGGTCTTGAAAAGCGTTCTCGCCATCCTTGCGTCTTCTGCTTGAGATGCTCGTACGATCTGTAAACGGTGTCTTCCACACTGTATAAGGAGTCTCCGAAACCAATCTTGTTGCGAATTGTATCATCGGTGATGGGATCCTTACGTGTCACACGCATCTCTTGATCAAGACAGTCGAAGAACTCCTTAAAGTTGACGGTCAGTGCCATTTGTCTGCCTGCATACTCGAGCCCAAAGCCAACATTCGTCTGCAGGTTCTGGTCAAGATGGGGATGAAAGGACTTCCCCTG
>BGKB01000088.1:90876-286876 GCA_003116975.1 Aurantiochytrium sp. KH105
TAAGCTGTTTATTGTCGCGAATGATCAGATCCACGGCACGGCACGGCTCGCCCCGCGAAGCAGCAGCGACAGCACAGCCGCAGCGACGGCGGTAGCGGCGCGAGGCAGGCCCAAGCGGAGCGGGGCGAAGGCGACGCGAGCGGCGTCGTGAAGGCAAGCTCGGCGGGGAGAAGAAACCTTCGACCGAAACCTGCAAGCGAAAAATACACAACCAAAATTATCGACCAAACCCTTCGAAAACGGAAGCCACTCCGCCTGGTTTGCTTGGCCTTGCTTTAGCTTCGGGTTGGCTTGGCTTGGCTTGCCCGGTCGCAGGAGAGGAGGGAGAACGAGGTAAGTGAATTGAATGAACTAGCGGGGCTTGTACGCCCCCGCCCGGAGCGTCTTCCGCGCTGTTGCGTCGCCTCGCGCTGCCTCGCGCCGCCTCGCGTCGCCTCGCGCCGCCTTGCGTCACCCCGCCTCGTGGCGCTCCAGGCTCGCGCGGACTTCCATGGAAGCCGCGCCGCCGGTGTACAGTAGTCATCACGCCACGCCTCGGGCCTCGCTCATGGATGGGCCTGACGCTCGAGTTCGGCCGCGCGGTGGGGCGAGATAAGACGAGATTAGACGAGACAAGCGGGAGCGACGGGCGGGAAGGTTGGACGGGGCAATGCATATGCAAGCGCAAGCAAGCAAGCAAGCAAGTGCTCCTCGCAGTCGAAGCGACAAGCAAGCCTGACAACACAGAATAGACTCACGTGAACCCGCTCTCAACGCAGCAGTTTTCTATCGCCCGGACGGCGTACCGCCCTTCTCCGATCGATCGCTCGCGACCGGACGGGTGGGCGGCGCGTAGGTTGGTTGATTGGTCGGTTGGTTGATTGGTTGGCTTCATCCGCGACGCCGTGGTCAGAGCTGCGCGACCTGAACCCCAAGCAACGTAAAGTACACTACACTACTTGCAAACTAGTGGCGAGCACCAAGGCTAGGTAAGACAAGGCAAGATAAGACCAAGAAAAGACTAAGACAAGATAAGACAACTTCGGAAGATCAAGCGCAAGATCATCAAGAGACAAAGACCTTCGGCTCCGGGCCCGTCAGTCGTCCAGCAAAGCAGTTCCCTCTCTCTCTCTCTCTCTCTCTCTCTCTCTCTCTCTCTCTCTCTCTGGCCACCCAAGCGATCGGCCTCGACTTGACGACCTTTGTTGCAGCAGCTGTCGAAATATCTTTTTCCGCGCGCTCTTCCTGCGCCGTGCGAAGTCTGCAGCTGCTCTGCAAGCGCGTTGATCAGAGCCGAGGCGCACAGCGCAGGTAGAAGCCGCGCGGCGCAGGAAGCGCACGGGCCTCCGTTCGCAAAGCTGTAGCAAGCTGCAGCAAGCTAGATAGCTTTGGCCTTCTCGCTTTGCTTCCTGCTGCTCCGTGCTTCGCAAGCGCGGATTTTTTGCTTTCTCCGATCTTTCTTTCTTTCCTGCATCCCTACTTCCGTCGCACTTGAATCGCGACGAGCGTCCTGGCGCGACGCAAACGGCAGCGAATCGTCTCACGCTCGCGCTCGCCTGCTCGCTGGCCTGCGTGTCCGCGTGCCTGCACTTCATTTTTCCCCGCCTCCCGCGGCGCATTTTTTTTTCCCCTCTCCATTTGGCTTCTTTTCGCCTTTTGCTGCCTTTGCCGCAGCTGCTTCCTCCCGCGCTTCCAACGCGCGCTCCGAACTTCCCAGCACCCCCGGCCCGGGCTCTTCGCTCGTGCCGCTCGCGCCGCCGCGCCCCGGCCCTCCCCCCGCCGCCTCGCGCGACCCGCGCGCCTCGCGAGCGGTCGCTGCGCGCGCCCGCGCGCTCCACGCGCGCCTCGTGAGCGCAGCGCATTCGCAGGCGTCCACGGGCCCGCGCAGGCGGAGTGTCACTGACCGTGAGTCGTGACCAGGCGGCCAGGTTCGGAGCCGTTCCACCCCACACCTCTACCACAGTTAGCTTCGAGTCCCCCGCTGCCCCTCGCCCCTCCTCGCTCGGCCTCTGCTTGCTCGCTGGGTGGCTTGGCTTGCTCGGCTTGAGCCGGCTGAGCTCGCTGAGTTCGCTGGGCCTGCAGGCTCCGCCGCGCGCAGACCGCGCCCGGCTCCCGCACGCGCGAACGCGAACGCCTGCAGCTGCGCGGCAGAAGCAGACGCGGACGCAAACGCAGACGCGGCCCGCCGGCTGCGCCTTGCCTTCAGTCTCTCCTTTTTACGGGTCTTTCGCTGAAAGACCAAGGGGGCACGCGCCGACTGTGCGCGGTCGTGCGCGACCGGGGTCGTGGACGCGGCGTGCGTTCTCATCCTGCCGCGCTGCCGGCCCGAGTCGCCTGCGACGCGCCCGCGCCGTCAACCCAGACTCGACCTTCCTCCGCGGCTCCGCGCGGCACCCTCCCTCGCTCGCCGCCCGCCCTCGCCGCGCCCGCGAGGCCTGCGTGCGCGCTCGCTTGCCCGCTCGCGAGCGTGCATCCCGCCGGCACCCATCTCCCTCGTCGCTGGTCTCGCCTTGTGTGCGGCGAGCCCTCCTCCCTCGCAAGCCACCCAGCCCCGCCTCGCCCCTGCCGGGAGCGGAGCGGCGGCGGTTTTTCCGCGCCCCGTCCCGTCCCGTCCCATCGCGGCGCATCGCATCGCATCGCAGCGCAGCGCAGCGCAGCGCAGCGCACCGCGGCGCACCGCGCAGAAGCCACTCGATCGATCGCGCGCGACCGAGAGACGTCCTCGCTCCTCCCTTCTTTTTGCCCTTCTTTTTCCCTTCATTCTTTCTGTGCGATCGAGTGAGCGCTCGCTGCCCGGTTGATTGATTGTCATTGATCAGCCGCAGCATACCCATCAACGCGGCGGCCGGCCGCGGCACGGGCGCGCGGCAGCCAGCGGCGAGCGCGCGCGCGACGCGCAGGCGAGCCCCGCCGGCGCAGCGGCGAGCCACGGCCCTGCTGCCTGCCTGCCTGCCCGCCTGCCTGCCTGCCTCGTCGCGCTTTAGGATTGGCTTGGTTTGGCTTGGCTTGGATTGGGCGCAACGAGCACATCTCGCGACGTCTAGCCTCCCGCGAGCAAACCCGCTTCGCTCCCGCGCGAACGAGCGGGCGCCGCGCACGGACGCCCCGCCCGCCCGCCGTCCCGCCGCGAGCGAGCGCGCCTGCCCGCCTGCCTCGGCCCGACCTCGCCTCGCTTGCTTTCCCTCGACCAAGCGAGGCTTTTGCCATCGCCCGCTCGCTCGCTCCTTGCGCCGAGCGAGGAGGTCCTGCGACACCTGCTCCTGGCCCGGCCTCCGAGCCCCGGGCTCGACGGCGCGGCCGCGTCCACCCGTCCGATTCCTGCGCCGTCTAGACCCGGCCCAGGTCGAGCCGACCGAGCCGAGCCGAGCCGGGACGAGCACCTCCCTCGAGGCATCCGTCCATCCACCGGCCACACGCACGTCCCGGCACGACACCGCCTGCCTGCCTGCCTGCAAAAGCCTAGCCTCGGCATCCATCTCTCGCGGGCCGTCGGCGGCCACGCCCGGGCGCCGCTCGGCCACGCCGCCGGCCGGCCTGCTGGCTGGCGGCGAGGCAAGGCGAGGCCGGCAAGGCCGCCCGCCCTCGCGCTCGACCTCGCCCTCGTCGAGCGAGCGAGCGAGCGAGCGAGCCCTTCGTCGGCGAGGGCGAGCACGGCAGGGAAGCTCCACCTGCGGTTTGGCCTTTTTTCTTTTTGCGTCACACTGCAGCAGCAGCACGCCCTCTCTAGCGCCGTATGAAAGGCCGCTCACAGCGGCGACGGGGTGGCCGCAAGGACTCCAAAGCAAAGCAGCAGCAGCAGCAGCAGCAGTCAGAGTTCGCGCCTTCGCTACCCCAAACCTCATCACAGCCACACCCGTCCCGTGAACAGCAACAACGACAACGACAACGACACCAACAAACAAATTCTACCACAGCTGCGCAGCAGGTACAGCAGCGCCAGCAGGAAACTTGGAAAGAACCGTCTTCTGCATTGTCAACATCATCGACATCATCCGCGCCGTCTACAATAGTGTCCTCGACGGCGTCGCAGCAGGTGCCACCTCAAGCGCTGCCTCCCACAGCGCATGCCACCGATGCGCAGCTTTTCCAGCAGAACCAATCGCAAACGAGCTATGGCGCAGCACTGGCGCACTTCTCTTCGATACAGCACAATCCTGGCGTCTTTGACGAAGCACAACAACACCAAGAGCCCCTCAACCAGCAACAGCTGCAACACATGGCGCTCAACCAGACCCACGCATTCAACCCACACCTTATGCACCATCATCAGCATCCTCAATCAGTATACGGTCATCAACAACCGCCACTACTCAACGCGCAGTTTCCCCATGCATACCCTCAGCCCGCGCAGTGGACACAAAACAATGCATATAACCCCACCAGTTCAATGCTCGGCACCCATCTCCAGCAGCCTTCATCCTCCCACACGCAACACCAACACCCACCACATCGTCAGCCCAGTGCGCACGCCATGAGCTCCGATTCATCGCGTAACCAGTTAGAAGCAAGCGCAACAGCCCCAGACGTGCAAAGTGAGGCAAACTCTGTGTCTGGTGTGCAGAGAAGCGCATCCGTTCCCGCCGGATCCTCCTCCTCCTCTTCCTCCTCCTCCTCCTCCTCGTCGTCGTCATCCACAGCAAGAACGACATCAACCAGAACAACAGCACCTGTCGTCCCTGCAGATATCGATTTTGCCTCTCGCTTTGGCCTCGGCGGCCCGGACACCGACCAGGCGCACATCGATGCCGTGCGCAGCATTGCGGCGCGCTTGCTCACGCTAGGAACAGAGCTCACCGAGGTTCAAGCTCTTGCTGGGGCGCGAGGCCTGCCCGGGCTGATCGCGAGCTGCGAAGAGAGGTCCAAAAAGAACGACTCGGCCGTCAGCCGCAAGCGCTCGACAGAGTCCGCGTCCAACTGCATCATGGAGATTTGTACTGCTATTCGCGACAACATGCCGGCCTCCTTGCCGCGCAACGTGCCAGACGCCAGGCAATTTGTGAGAAGGATGCAAGAAACGGGCATCGACAACAACCAGGACCCGGACGCCCGCGAGTTCAATACGGCGGTGAACGCACGCGTTCAGGAGCTCAACAGCATCGAGTCTTCAGACGCGGCCACGCGGACAGCGATTGTGTGGGCCTCCAAGGCCGGCCTCCTCGGCTCTCTCAACTTCAAAATATTCACAAACGCGCAGAGTATTCCCTTTGTTCGCGGCGAAGTCGCGCGCGTGGGGCAACAACGCTTTGGCCGTCTGCTCGAGCTCACCGTCTCGCACCCGCACGTCCTCGGGGTATGGAAACTCTCAAACTTCTTTTTCGCGTCCGGGCGCCCGCAAGCGATCCGTTTGAGAGACGATTTTGTGCGCTGGTGCGCTGGAATCATCTTTATTTCCCCCGATCAGGCCGAACCGGAGACCGCCGACGAGATGGCAGCTCTGACCACGGCCGCCGCCTCCGTGCCCGACTTGGATCAGGGCTCTTCGAAAACCTCGCAAAAGCGTCGCAAATTCTCAGACAGCAGCGCCAGCGCGAGTGCAAACCCAGGCGGCTCCAGTGGCGCTGGGGGGGCGTCCTCTGTGCGAAAGAGGTGAGGCTCCGTCTCGTCCGTGGCGTGGGTGGGCCCATGTCGCAAGCTCCTCGCCTTGTTGCCTTTCTTTCATTCTTTCTTTCTCTCTTTTCTTCGTGGGATGGCTCGGGCCCACGTTTTTCCCCCTTTGAGCGTTTCCAGGCCATGCAACTGTCGGGGGTGTTGAACACCCGCGAATATAAATGAATACGCCGCGTTTCGCTCTGCTCGCCTGACACGATCGTCGAACAAGATCCGCGCGACCTCGTAGTTAACAATTTTGGTCGAGCATGATGGCGTGCTCTCTATCGTTCTCTCGTCGCCTCCCACCCTCATTCTCATGACAGAGACTCGTCCACCTGCAACGACATTTTGGAATAACGACCATCAACAACATTCTAAAATCAACATCATTTCTTTCTCTCTTTCCATGCATGCATGCATGCATAGCAGCATGTGATCGATTCTTTATTTTTACCTCTCACCAATTTCTGCTTGGTATTTGGCGTGAGATTCTCATCTGTCCGCGCAGGTTCATCATCATCATCATCACCGTCGTCGTCTGCTTCATCCAGCCTTCCTCGCTGCCATCTTCACCTTCCCAAATCCGCCTATTTGCTACCGTCCTTATCCTCTTTGACATACGTCTTACGGAACTCGTTGGCGTCCATGGGAAACATGATCGGGTGGTGAAAACGTGTGGCGCCGAGAATCCGCTCGGGAAGCTCGTCCTCAGCGGTCGACTCAAAGAGAAAAGCAAGATCCAGGACCATCGACGTCGCGTACGACTTCACCACACCCATGAGACTTTCCGCAACGGTCGAAGAGCCAACGTCGACGCAAATCTCAAAGTGATTGTCGCCGCGATAGTAATCGGTCTGAATCTTGCGACCGAGGATCGCCGGTTTCGAACCAATCGCGCGACGGGCAATAAAATAGCCCTCAGGTACGCTCGGAATGATCTTGAAGCGCGAATTACGGTACGCGTCGTCTGCTGAAATAAACTTCTCAAGCATTCGGTCAAACTTGGCGTCCTTCACACCTCGCCGCTTCGCAAAGTACGCCACCATGTTCACACCCTCTCCACCGCCCAAGGGCACAGCGAAATTCAACACCATCAAAAACGGCCGATCCTTGCGGCCCACGTGCTGCTTTTGGATAAGCTCATCCTTGTCAGCCGAAATATGCTTCTTCGCGCCGTGATAAAACGACCATTGACAGGCGACCAGCTCCATTGCCGAAACTTCTGCAGGAACTTTCACACCATCAGAAAGATACGTCGGTCCGCGCACCTTATGGTAACCTTCCAGCGAGCCTGAGTCTGAGACGGCCGTCTCTTGAGTCTTGCTCTTATCCATGGGAACAAGGTAATTATTGTCGTGCGGAATCGAATACTCGTAGTTCAGGTCCTCTTTCGTAGCATTTCCCGCGCCCACTTCCGCCTCGGACTTTGACTTCTTGCCCTCTTGCTCGTCATCCTCGTCGCCCTGATTCTCATTATCGTTCTCTCCCGATCCGTCCTTGTCGTTCTGCTTGACCGCTTTTTGGTCCGCGCTCCCGCCCTCGTTTCCGTTCTGCCCATTGGCCTGCTGACTCGACCCTTGATGTTCCTTGGAGGTCTCCTCGGGGCCTGGCGACGCATCGGAGGGTTTCTCGTCACTCGACTGTTCCGCCGTCGCCGAGGGCGATGCAGCGGGAAACTTGAGCGCATCCTGGTACGCCTCGGCCGACTTGGTGTATCCTTCAACGAGGTTATCCACTGGGTACATGAGCGGGCGATGCATCCTGCACCCAGTCATGAGAACCTCGGGCAATTCATCAGGGTCCTGCGACTCAAAGAGAAAGGCAAGATCGATGACCAGGCTCGCTGCATAGCGCTTAACCAGGCCCATGAGGCTGCCAGCAACCTTGCTCGAGCCAACGTCCACGCAAATTTCGAACCAGTTCTCGCCTTGATAGTATTCCGTGGTAATCTTCTTGCCCAAAATAGCTGGCGTGCTGCCGATGCCCCTCTTTGCAATGTACGAGCCCGAGACCACGTTGGGGATGATTTTGAAGCGCGAGTTCCGGTACTCGTCATCGCCAGCGATAAACTTCTCGAGCATGCGATTGAAACGCGGATAATCCACGGTGCGACGTTTCACCATGTACATGACGTAATTGCCAATGGTGGGCACCATAAAGTTGATGACCATCATAAACGGACGGTCACTTCGCCCTTCGTGCTGCATTTGCACAAGTTCTTCAGGATCGCGAGCAATGTTGCGCTTTGGTTGGTCGAAAAACGCCCACTGGATCTGCACCAGCTCCATGGCGGACGTCTGATTGGGCACCTTGACGCGGTCTTCAAGATACTTGGGACCCCGTACATTCCAGAACCCAACCTCGATGCCGGAGTCCCACCACGCTGACTCGCCTGATTTCGAAATATTCATTGGAATCAAAAAGTTGTTCTTTGGAACACCGTACTCGTAGTTGAGGGCTGTCTCCACTTCTCCATTGCTGTTACTGCTACCACTGATCGAGGTGGCGTTAGCCTCTGCACCAGACGGAGCTGCAGAGGCGGACAGGGACGAAGATGAGGGCGACGATTGGCCCTTGCTGGAACCCTCCATGGATGTCAGCGACTTGTCTTCGGGACCCATAGCCTGACCCTTTTGCGATTGCTGTTCCTGTGATTGCTGTTGAAGGAGACGACGCGCACGCTGGATCTCACGCTCGTCGTCGCTGAGATCTTTGAGCGTGTGCGCGAGCTCACGAATGACGCCAATGAGTGCGACGGGATCGCGTAAGAGCGTAGCGTTGGCCAAGACGGCCTCGTCCAGCGCGTCTTGCAGCTCGCACGCAAATGGAATGCAATGGCTATGCGCCACAGGATCTCGCAGACTCGGAGGTGCCTCGCCAAGCTCCTTGAGCTCACCCAGACACGACACCATGGCCACGGCCTGCGATCTTGCCAAGGGCCGCAGGAACTGAAGCCATCCGCCGAGAGCCACGCGAAGGCCGAGAACGACCTTGGAGGTGCCAGCACGACCAGGCGTGATGGTAGCGAACATGTACTCGAGCGAAGCGTCCGGCACCGTCACCGCAGCGTGTGGGCTTGCACGCATGGAAATGATGTATGTCCCGGAGCTCTCGCGACACCAGTAGCGACTGACTCCAAGACGGCGGCACTGTGCGCCCCGTCCGCACGAGTACTCGAGCGTGAGGCGATCGTTGTGGGCGTCGATGATTTCGTCGAGCGTTCCACTCACAAAGGTGGGGTCCCATGCGCGCCGCGATTTGCTAATGTCCATGAGCATTGCAAACACCTGCGTCGGGTGACCGCTGACGACGGCGTGCGAACGCACCTCGCGGGCCCCGACAAGATCGTCAATCTGCGCATTCACGTCGGTTGCGCTGTTGCCGGCAAACTCCGTGTTGAGCTCGAAAATACGCATGCCCTTGGTACAGAGCTGAAGGCGCCAGCCTTCAAATTCAGTGACGGCATCTGGCCCAATGCGAAGCTCCCGGGCGAGATAAAAGTAGTCTGGGGCGCGACCGTACTCGGCGTTGGCCTCGAAGCTGTCGTCTATCTCGTCCGAGAAGCTGCTAATGCCATCAGCGCTCGACTCGGGAACAACCTGGCTTGGAAATGAGGTTTGGGCCTGTGGTCTCTCGTCGTCCGAGTACTGTAGCTTGAGCTTCTTTAAGAGAGATCGGCGAGACCACTCGCTTCTCCAGGCAAGGTCGGAGTTTCCTTGGCGCAAGAGCACGGCCCGTCGAATCTTGTGACCTAGCACCTTGACCCAGTAATCCACATCCTTGGCGTTGCCTGATGCGAAAGACCACGTTGTGCCATTGGACACAATATCAAACCCATAGAGCCCGGCATCGCTGAGCTTGCCCTTGTTCACCACCTTGCAGTCGTGCGCAAAGACGGCGATGCCCCTCGGTGTCAGATCGCCTCTGCGGCCAAAATATTGCAGCTGGTCATCGTCTGCCACGATGTACCGCATGCGCCACCCAGACCACGAAAGGTACGCGCTCAGCCGCGTCGGCTTCTTCAGCAGCGTCCCCTCGTACAGGCCCGTGTGCGCCTCGCCCTGGCCGTCCTTCTCGAGGTCCGCCATGGCGCTCCCGCTCCCCGGCATCCGCGCCTCTCCGCCTCGCGTCGCCTCCTCGCGCGCGACGCGCGGTCCAGCGACCGGCCGACCAGCCGGCCACAACGCACGCGGGCGCGCCGCTGCGTCTCCTCGCGCGCGCTCCTTCGCCGCGCCGCCGCAGGTGCTTGCGGGTCTGCGGCCTCGTCGAACTTTTGCCAATCTTCGACGCCGCTTCTCCTTCTTATCTTCCTTGGCTATTGACCGTCGATGATCGTCGCGCCTACGTGCGTCTTGCCCTCGGTCGCTCGAGCTCCAGCTTGCGAATCCACGGCATTCCGCTTCTACTTCTACTTTTGCTTCTGCTTCGACGAGGACGCGAGCGACGTGCGCACGCCCGTGCACGATTGCGGGCGCATGCTCGCTCGTCTTCGCCGACTCCGACTCTGGCCGCGAGTCTCGGCGCCGACCTGTTCAGCCAGAGGCTCCACTGGTCTATGTTCTGAGCAGCTCTGCCCCGAAAAACCTCGAAGCCGAGGCCAGCGGCAGCACATATCCGCGGAAAGAACTGCGCAGGACGCGCCGATCGTGCAGCCACGAAGGAGGACGTCTCGCGAAGACGTAACACGGGTCGACGTCGTGTCTGTCGCGGAAGGCCTTGGAAAGATGAGCACGTCAACCAGCTGCAGCTGCAGCTGCAGCTGCAGAACGGATGTGTGAAAGATGTGGGTGCGCGATGACGAGCTCGTCACCTCACATAGCCAAGGCCATGTCACTGCACCGTCGACATGCTTCTCCACGCTCGCGACTGTGCGAGAGTAGCAGCTGGCCGCCAAAGCCATGCTCGCTATGCCTCGCGGCATGCACGGTGGCCGAACGCAAAGGCCCAAAGAAGACCCGCCACGCAATGCCATGCACACCTTGCATGGCATGCACCGCGTGTCCCACTGCGTCCCAGCTTGCAATCTATCTTTCCGGAGACTGGCTCTTGGCGCGGCTACGTGGGTGGAACGACAGCGTTTGAGCAAGGGGCTGCACAGCACAGAAAGTTCGCCTTTTCACGACTTTGCAGTGATAACAATGACCGATGATAGCCACTGCAACCGCAGGACCGAAAGTATCGTCGATCTCAGCTGGCTCGAAACGAGATACACCGGCAGATAAAGAAGACACACAGAGAGAGAGAGAGAGAGAGAGAGAGAAAGAAAGATTCGCAGACGATGTGCGGCTTTGTGCTGTCGATTCTATTTTTCGCAACCATTGCAATTTCTTGAAAGGATTTTTATAATCTCAGCGCAATTTGAGGCTCGATTGATTACGGCCCCGAGCACAACCAAGCAAGACAACAAGCAAGCAAGCGCAAGCAAGTAAGCAAGAGTAAAGAATGGGTTGCCTCGACTGGAAGGTTCTTCAACGCTTAGTTTGTGTACTCAATCTTGCGACCCTTGAGGATGGCAAAGCGGAAGCGCTTGTAAAAGCCGGTGACGGCAGCCATCATGACGAGGGCGGTGATCCACTTGAAGCCCTGGCGCTTGCGGTCCTCCATCTCGGGCTCTGCGGCCCAGGCGAGGAAGGTGGTCACATCATGGGCCATCTGGGTCTCGGTGGCCGGGGTGCCGTCTTCGTACTCGACACCGCCGTCCTCGAGCTGCTTGGGCATGCCAATCTGTATTATTGCGAAAGAAAGCGAAGTGAGTCGTTTGCGTTAGTCAACATTTCGTCCAGAAGCAAGCCACGCATAGGCATCTTGTCAAGAGGCAATGCGCGGAGAGAAGAAAAAAAAAAGGAAGAGAGAATGAAACGTACAGCGCCACCGGGAAAGTACGGGTTGTAGTACAGACCGTCACGGAGGGTCACGCCCTCCGGGGCGTCACGGTAGCCGGTGAGAAGACTAAAGATGTAATCAGCGCCGGCGTGCCGGGCCTTGACAATGAGGGACAGATCAGGCGGGTAGGCACCGGCGTTGGCCATGCGGCCCTCCTCCTCGTTCTTGTACGGAGAGGGAAAGTAATCCGAGGGCTTACCGGGGCGCTCGAACATCTCACCGGTGTCATCAGGGCCGTCCTCGACGTCGAGCTCGGCAGTCATGGTCTTGACCTCGTCCTCCGTGAAGGCAACGTCGATGAGCGTGCGGAAGGCCACAAGCTCCATGCTGTGGCAGGCGGCGCAGACCTGCGTGTACACCTGGTGGCCACGGCGGATCGCCTTGTGGTCGAACGCAGACAATGGGCCGTTAAAGTGCCAGTCATGCTTGGGGGGGTCTGCGCAAGTTCAAAGAGAGATTCGTCGTCCATTCGATACACGTTAGCGTCTCGAGCTCGCATATTTAGCGTCTCGTCTCCTTTCCATTCCTTTCGAACAGAACAGTCGAGAATGGCAGCGAGAAAGATGTGCCCGCTCTTGTCAACTTACGCAGGACCTCGTCATCGGTGAGGACGACGGTGCCAACAGCCGTGGTGCCGGCTGCCAAGACGGCAAGAGCGCGGGCGGCGCTGGCACCCCAGGTCTTGGCGCCAGTGTAAGTGCCAGCGGCGCGCTGCGTCACCGGGACCGCAGTGGCGGCGCTACGGCGCACGACATTGCTGCCCACGTGAAACATGATGGATAGATCCCTGTGGTGCGCGCCTAAGCCGCAGACATGTTAGTTTTTTCGTCGTTCATTCGTGGCCTCATCCGTTTGCACAATGAAGCATGCCAAAGTCAAGTTAGCAAAGAAGCAGGAAGGGAAAGCAGCAGCAGCAAGAGCAGCAAGAGGACGGGGGAATACGCATCTGTATAACACACAACCATCATCATCAACGTCACGAAACGAGGGTGTGACGTGACACCCTCTGCCTGTAATGGTATGGTCACGGAAATAAGGTAGTCGCTTCGCTTGCGGTACAAGCGCCGCGAGGCCGGCCAAAGATGTGCGTTCCCTCGACTTCTCGCTCACCCCTCGCGTGCATGCGTGCGTGCGTACGTCCGACACCGCTCCTGCTCCCGCCGCCGCCGCCCGCGCGGACGGCCGCGAGCGTGAGGCCTCGCGGGGCCGCCGTGCTGGCCGCTCGTTCCTGCCTGCTTTCTATCTATCTCTCTATCCTCGGCCGCGCCCGCGGCGCCCGCGCCGCGGCGCCGCGGCGCGGGCCGGGGCCGCCGCGGGGCGGGGGCGGGGGCGCGGCGCCGCGCCGGGCCTCGCGGCAGGCCGCCCGCGCGCGGCCGCGCGGCGCACGTACCTGGCGGTCTTCGTGTGGTTGTTGTCTGTCTGTCTGTCTGTCTGTCTGTCTCCCTCTCCCTCCCTTTCTCTCCCCTCTCTCTCTTCCCCTCTCTCTGGGTGGCAGCGCAGCGCCGCCCAAACCTAACCCAACCCGACCCGGACTGCACCCAGCAGCACATTGCAGCGGCGCCGGGCGGTGTGCGCGCAACGCGTTTTGTCGCGGCGGCCTGCCTGCAGGGCCGAGCTGCTGAGGCTGGCTGGCTCAAGGCGTGGCGCGGCTGTGGTGGGTGCGAGCGGCGAGGAAAGAGAGCCGCGCACGTGCCGGTTGGTTGCACCTACGAAGGAAAAGGAGGAGAAGATTGTGAAGATTGAAAGAAAGATAAAATTAACTGGCTGACGCTTGTTTCTCAGAAGTAGAGCAAGCGAAAGCGAAAGACTCAGAGTGAACATGGACCATAAACACCCCCCCCCCCCTCTTCTTCTTTTTGTGAAAGAGAAAATCAAAAGAGCATGTAACTCTGCGCGAGCGAAAGCTTTGTGGCAGGCTCGCAGGTGAGCGTCTCGTCGCCCACGGTCACGTGATACTTTTCCGAGTCAACCTCGAGCTTGGGAAGAGCGTCGTTGAGCTTCATGTGGGTCTTGTCGATGTTGCGGCAGTTCTTGACACCCTCCACGCGCTTAGAAAGACCGTACTTGGTCTTGACGTCCTTGGCCATGGCAGCCTTGCTCACAAAGCAAATGCAGCGGTCGCCGACCGCCTTGCCAAAAGAGGCAAACATGGGTCGCATGCACACAGGCTCGCACGTGGGGATACTCGCGTTGGCATCGCCCATCTCCGCAGCTGCGATGGCGCCGCCCTTAATGACCAGCTCGGGCTTGATGCCAAAAAACGCCGGCCGCCACAGCACGAGATCTGCCATCTTACCCACCTCGACGCTACCCACAAGGTGGCCAAAGCCATGCGAGATGGCAGGGTTGATGGTGTACTTGGCAATGTAGCGACGCACGCGAAAGTTGTCCGCATCGGTACCCTCGTCCTCCTTGAGCGTACCACGCTGCTTCTTCATCTTATCGGCGGTCTGCCACGTGCGCGTAATCACCTCACCCTGGCGGCCCATGGCCTGCGAGTCCGAGGTCATGCTGGAAATGGCTCCCATGTCGTGCAGAATGTCCTCGGCAGCAATGGTCTCGGCACGGATGCGCGACTCCGCAAAAGCAACATCGTTGCGCGAGTTCTTGTTCAAGTGATGGCAGATCATGAGCATGTCCACGTGCTCGTCTACCGTGTTGCCCGTGAAGGGGCGCGTTGGGTTGGTCGACGAGGGCAGCGCATACTTGTTACCGCAGACAGTGATGATGTCTGGGGCATGGCCACCGCCGGCGCCCTCCACATGAAAGTACGCCAGAGGACGCTCACCCTGCGCCTTGACGGTGTCCTCGCAAGAGCCCGCCTCGTTACAGGTGTCGGTGTGCACGCACACGGAAACATCGGCCTCCTCGAGGCGGGTGAGCGCCGCATCAATGGCCGCGGGCGTCGTGCCCCAATCCTCGTGCAGCTTGAAGCCGACCGCACCAGCGTCCAGGATCTCCTGCAGGCCGTCCGGCTTGGATGTGTTGCCCTTGCCGTAAAAGCCAAAGTTCAGGCATGTGCTGTCTGTGGCCTTGATCATCATCTCCACGGAGTCCGCCGACGGTGTGCAGGTGGTGGCCTTGGTTCCGGTCGCCGGACCGGTGCCGCCGCCCACCATGGTCGTCAGTCCACTCATGAGGGCGTCGTCGGCAAGCTGTGGGCAGATAAAGTGCACATGAGCATCGATGCCACCCGCAGTGAGGATGAATCCTTCGCCGGCGATGGCCTCCGTGTGCAGACCGACCGTCATTCCAGGCGTCACGTTGTCCATCGTGTCTGGGTTGCCAGATTTGCCAATGCCCACAATTTGCGTCCCGCGCAGACCGACGTCGGCCTTGTAAATACCCGTGTAGTCCACGATGAGCGCGTTCGTAATGACAGTGTCCAGGACCGTGCCCTCGTCTTGAGGCCCCACGGCCATGCCCATGCCCTCGCGCAGCACCTTGCCGCCGCCAAAAACGGCCTCGTCACCATACGTCGTGTAGTCCTTCTCGACCTTGATCCAAAGGTCGGTGTTGCCAAGACGGACCTTGTCACCGGTCGTGGGGCCGTAGAGACCAGCGTACTGCTTGCGAGACACGAGCGTTTTGCCGCCATCGTCAGCGGCCTCGGCTCCATCCTCGGTCTTGCGTCGCTTGCTCGAGGGCTCGCTAGCTCCGCCTTCCTTGTGCGCAAAACCCTGCTCGGCGACGCGCTTGGCGACGCGGGCGCGCGCCTCCTCGAGCGCAGCACCCTGGGTATCACCATCAATGAGGTTGTTGCCGCCAAAGGCGCGCATGTTGCCGCCGATGCGGCACAGCCGCACAGTCTGCGACTCACCGGGCTCGAAGCGGACGGCGGTGCCGGAAAGAATGTCGAGACGGTAGCCCACGGCCGCAACACGGTCAAACTCGAGCTGACGGTTCGTCTCGGAGAAGTGGTAGTGGGATCCCACCTGGATGGGGCGATCTCCGAGGTTTTTCACCTCGATCGTCACCTTGTCTCGGCCCGCGTTGATCTCCAGCGGGTCTTCGGATCCGGGGACCACCTCGCCGGGAATGTCCGAGGTATCTTCGCGCTTGCCCTTGAAGATGTCAAGGTCCGGTGCCGGAAAGGGGCACCCATGGAACGCGAGCGAGAGGTCGCCATCGAGCTGCACAATCGGCTTGTCCACCGTCACCAGCTTGGTGCCATCGGGAAAGGTCGCCTCGACCTGGACCATATTAATGATATGCTCGACGCCGGGCGCGACCTGGCGTCTCCCCAGAATTTTGCGGCCCAGATCCATGAGCTCCGCCACGCTCTTGCCGTCCCGCGCGAACTCCGCCACCTGCATCGCGATCAGCGCCACCGTCTCCGGGTGGTTCAGCAGCGTGCCTCTCGCCAGTCTGCTCTGCGCGAGGCTGCCGGCCTGCCGCAGCAGCAGCTTGCCCTCCTCGCGCGGGTTGAGCATCATCGTCCCTCCCTCCGCGCCTCGCTTCGCGCCTTCCTTCGCCCTGCGCCTGCCGACCTCGCCTCGCGCCTCCGCTGCGCTGCTCCCCGCGACGCCGCCGCTGCTGCCGCCGCTCTCCCCCGCGTTGCCGATCTGCTGCCGCTGCCCGTCCTCCTTGTCCAAGATCCTCGCGTCGTGGATCGCACCGTAGCGCCTTGAACTTTTTTTCAAGTTCGCGCAGTCACTGTTGAGCACAAACCTCGACACACCTCCGGGTTTAAAAATCCAAAACGCCGCGAGTCCTGGCGGGGTCGACAAACAAACAAACAAACAAACGATCGAACCAACGACCGGGCCAGAAGAATGCCTGCTGCTGCTGCGGCTCGCCGGCTGCTCTGCTGCGCCCGCCGGCCTGACAAAGACCTTGGTGCGTGCAGCTGCAGCAGCGGCGCGCCGCCTTCTCTTGGGGTCACGAAACAAACCCTGGAGGCGCCCCGTATAGTGTTCCAGCCGAGCGGCACGCGCGCCTTATTCCCCCCCGCCTGCATGGCTACGGGCGCGCGCTTACCGGAATCCATAGGAGAGACCGCTGGACGGTTACGCGAAACGGAAGGGGCAGCTGGGTTCGGTGGGCAAAGTGTTTCCTTGAGCCCCCTTCTCGTGACGCAGGGGTCTCCTTTGTCACGGATACGTGGGGGGTACGATAGTGACTCTATGTGTGAAAATACGTTTCGGACGGACGGATGGAAAAGAACCGCGCAGCGACGCGTTACTACAAGCTATGCCCTGCTCCTTTCCGCCCTTACCTTCGCCCAACAAGAATGGCGCGAGGGGAGAGCGCGCGTAGCGGAAGCCCTCCCTCTCCATGTCCCCAGACTGACTGTGACAAGGATCAGCCCAGCCTTGTCGAGCCCGCCGCCCAGCCACGCCATTTCCTCTTCCTTCCTTCCTTCGTGCCGCAAAAACCGGTTGCGCCCATAATGATGCTTTTCCTCGCAGTCGCATCGCTGTTATTAGCTGCCAAGGCGCAGTGGCGCGCGAGCGAGCGACGCCGCCGCAGCCGTTTCACATGGGACCCGAGCGACGCGGAGTCCCCGCGAGGCCACGCCAGTCGAGCTCGCGGCGCCGAGCGCGAGCGCGAGCGAGCGCGAGTCCGAGTCCGAGCCGGAGCCGGAGACGCGCCCGCGCGGCTGCGCAGACACGGCCGTCGCCGCCTTCCTCCTTCCCGCCGCTGGTCTGCCTGTGTCTGCAGGGTCGGGACCGCTCGAGGGCAAAGGAGATCTCGCAGAGCTCGAGAAGCGGATAACCGCGAGCCAAGCCAGGTCGAGCCCGGGGAGAAGGCCAGCGGGAGAGCAGACGCGGAGCGAGCCAAGGCCGCCGAGGTTCTGCAGACGTTGGGGTCGTCCAGACCAAGAGGCAGGCAGCTTGCCTTGCACGAAGAGGGTGGCCGCCACCTCGGTTCCGAGGACAGCAACGGCTGGCTGCACGACGAGAAAGAACTCCGTGCACGCAACAAACTAGCTTGCTGGCTTGTTTGCGGCTCGCGGCCTGCATTGAAGCAGATAACAAGGGCCCAACCTCGTCGCGCGTGAGAGCAAGCAAGCTGCACGTAAACGTCTAAAGGTGCCAAAGAAGGAAACATGGTAGACCTCAATGCGCTGAGCAGGCGCGAACTGCAAAACCTTGCCAAAAAGGAAGGCATTCGCGCCAACCAAAAGACGAGCGACCTTGTGGCCCAGCTCTCCGCGGCGCAGAACGAGACAAACGCAGAGAATGACAGCAACGATTTCAACACGCTCGCCGAGCAGGTCGACAAATTGAACCTTGGTGACGACCGCAGCGAAGATCAAAGCGACTCCGAAGCCGCAGGAAATGAGACCAACGGGTCTGCGCGAAAACCAAGATCACGCTACGAAAGCCCGCTTGCTACGTTGATGCGGCGTGCATCAGGAGGCGCAACATCTTTCCTTCGAACGCCCAGCAACAAGAACGCAACGCGTCGTCACTCCTTGGCACCCTCACCGTCTTCGGCTACCTCGTCGCAGTCCCCACCTAACCAAGACAGCTTCAACACACCTAAACGAGAGGACAAGGCAACGCATCGTCTCGCACCGCGGACAATTGCCACGACAAGTCACACAACCAACAACAACAGCAACGAAGCGGACAAACGCACCAACACCGAGGAATCCACCGATGCTGCAGAGGTAGAGGACGTCCTCGGAGAGCTGCCGCAACGACTTTCCAAGTCCATGCGCGCTCCTTCGAGTTTGCGTCACTCCTCTTCAACCTCAGATCTGCCAACCGGAATCCCACAACGGTCTAACGCTATGCGCACCACCACAAGCAGCAAGGTGGACGAGTTTGGCGATGGCATGGACGAAGGCAAGTCGGCAAGCGCACGACCTCAGGACGCAGTCAAGTCTGCCTTCGAGGAGTCTGTGCGCGCAACGGAGGCGCGCTTCAACGCAGATCGCATTGCCAAGGCGCGCAAATCTCTTGGATACCAGCCTCGGCAGACGGCGTGCCCCGCCGAACTGTCTGCTAGTCTTGCGTCACGCCAGTCGCTCGAACGCGCCGTGGCGGCAGCGCACAGCAAGCCTGGAACCTCCGGCCCAGAAAAGATTTGGGTCGGCGCCGCGGAGGAAACCCCGGCATCCATCGTCGATGAGCGCATTCGAATCGCGGTCAACGCCATTGCCGCGCTTCAAGCGGGAGACCATGGCTCCTCGTTTGACCAGATCTGCGGCTTTATCAAGAAAACGCCTACTCCATTTTACGACAAGGGATCTACCGCGGTCCAGCTGCATCGCGCGCTGCGTGTTGCTGTGGAAGAGAACGCTCTCATCAGCAAGACAAGCGCCTCTGGCGAGGTGCGTTTCGCCATGCCCCCGGGTACCTCTGTTTCTATGCTAGCAGCCTCCGCCACCGCCGCCACTACCACCTCTGCGCCTTTGCCTGTGAATTCGAATGGCGCTTCGGACCGCTCAGGAGCGTTGCGAAAGCTGGACGATGACTTGCCCTCTCCGCCCGCCATTCCCGCCATTCCTGAAGCCAAGCCACTCCGCCTCGGAGCAAAGGATGACCGTGATCTCAAGACACCTAGTGCACTCTTGCGTCCTGGCTCCAAGGCGCGTCGTTCAACCATGTCTGCCATCCCTTCGTCGCGCTCGTACGAATTCACGAGTCGTCTGACGCGGCCCGGAGCGTCTTCTTCCTTGTTGTCTTCGTCGTCGTCGTCGCCGTCGTCATCGTCTGCGACATCGTCTCTTGCAGCCGCCTTTGCCGCGTCGTCGACTTCGGCTCCGACGCAAGCAGCAAAGCCATTGTCATCAGTATCGCCACCGTCGGCGCGAGGAGAATCTCGCACAGGGGTCAGCAATGCCTCCAAACGTCCGGATGATGTGGCCACTCGACTTCGATCCGCGGTCAAGACCGAGCGCCTTCGTCGCAACAAGCTGCGCCAGCAACTTCGTCGGGATCTCATGCAGCAAAAACTCGATGGAGCTCGTGGCGCCGCAAATTCCGTGCAAGAGTCCTTGTTGCCGCGCAGCTTGCATTGTGAGAACTGCAAGGCAGCTCTGTCGCAGACGGATTCGTCTCAGACGGAGCTGACGCAGCTTCCATCCTCCGTGCCTGCAGAGGCCGCTGAGGAGGCTCCTTTGGAGGTGGATGTCGACGAAGGCTTTGTGGAAGAGACGCGGACAGCGCCGTCGCAATCGCAATCGCGAGGACCATGGGAAACGCCGGCGCCAAAGCAAACGCGTGTCAAGGCTGTATCGGCGTTGTCGCCCGTGCAGATGGACCCCGTCGAGATGATGAAGACTCTTGGGCCTGAGCACAAGGACTGGGAGCTACGCGAGTCGCGCAGCAAGCCCGGTCGATTTTACTTTTACAACCGTGTCACTCACAAGACCAAATGGAAGATGACCGACTAGACCTACCCGTCCGTCTACCTCGGTAGGTCGAGCCTAGATTGGCTTTAGAGTGCCTTCGCCAAGTGGTACTGCGCTGCTGGGTTTCTTGACAGTGACTGACTAAAGATCTTCTTCTCCTCTGCTTTCCTCGTCAACGTCTGATTTTTCATAAGTTATAAATCGAAGCGAACCTCTCTTCGACAAAAAATGCCAGCGCTGGTTGATTAGCAAATCAAAATCAAAATGATAAGGTGGTGTTGCAAACGACCCTTTTAGGAAGGCGAAACATTGCCTGGGCCCACGATCCTTCCGTAGTCGTCTTGAAAAGAACTCCCTGACCTCTCCTCCATTCTCAGCTCTCCCAAATAAGAGCACCAACTCGTCGGCGAAATTGGCATGGCTGCTGGTGCAGCCTCGTGCGTCCATAACAAGTCGCCGGCGGTCGAATCGTCGGAAGTCCTTTCTGATGGATGTCCACAGCGAATCATATCGAAAGTCCACACGACGCTGCGAGACGAGTTTTCCTTGGTCACCCGCCCACATCCCCCCCCCTCCCACTATCGTAAACAGCTCGCTCTCCTCTTCTATCCCCGCTCTCCAGAATCAGAGCGCCATCCTCTCTCGCCGGCAACGTCCCCGCCCTCCCGCGTGCGTCCACCCTAGCCCCAAGTCGTGTCGCTGGCGGGCGAATCTCCGGTACTTCGTGACGGTCATCCCTGCTCGCTCGCTTGCTTGCTTGTGCTTGCTTGTGCTTGCTTGTGCTTGCTTGCTTGTGCAAACAAGGCCTTCCTTCCCTGTGCGTGCTTCTCCCCTTTCGGCCGGGAGCAAACACCAAACAGGCGACGAGACGCGACGCGACGCGACGTGCGCGGCGCGTGCAGGCTCGAGGGAGAAGCGAGAAGAGCGCGAGCAGCGGCGCGGCAGCGGGAGCGCGGGCACGATGGGGCGCAAGGGCAAGGTCCAGAAGCACACGGCCAAGGAGGTACGTCGGCCGCGGCGGGCGGAAAGGGGGATGAAGGAAAGAAACGTGTGGCTGCGCTGGATGGACGAATGAACCGAGGACGGCGCGGGGACCACGAGGACCCGGCCTGCGAGGCGCGAGGGCGCTGCGCCAAGGCGTCGGGGCCAGCGCAGGCGAGCCGCGCAACGTCGGGTCGACACGTGGTTCGCGTGGTCGAGCGCGATTCCCAGAGGGGGGTCATTGATTCTTGGCGCGTCGTGAATGACGAGGAGGAGCAGGAGGAGGACTAACTGTAACCTCTCTACGCCCTGAGCAGATTGCGAACAAGCATAAGCAGGCCAAGGAGCGCGCCGGCGCCGCCGGCCACGGCAAGGATGGTCAAAAGGGCCGCGAGGCGTCCATGATGAAGGTTAAGGTCCAGTGCAAGATTTGCCTCACGGCCCAGCCTCACTTGGCCGCGATGCGGAACCATTACGAAAACAAGCACCCAAAAGAGCCTTGGTCGGATGATCTCTATGACTTTGGTGCTGCGCGTTCGCAGGCCAAGCCGCCTATTGCCAAGGGCGAAAAGAAGTCAACTGTGGTCGCTAAGAAGCCTGCCAAGAAGGGTGGCAAAGAGGACCTTTCCTTCCTTGACGACGCTCTCAAGTAAGTAACCTGCTGTCAATTAGTACGAGCTGCTGTCTGCACGTTGCGTCACATATACATACACTGTTCTTCATTTCTCGTTCCTCTTCTTCCTTTTCCTTTTTCTTTTTCTTGAAGTTCTCGCCACTTGGTTTCTTCTACTTGGGTAACCAATGATAAAGGAAGGCCGGTGCCGTGCAGCGAACACCGATATTTTTTCTTCTAACTTTGCGGACTGACCGTGAAGTCGATCGAGGGAGGGAGCGAATTCATGCCCCTTTTCACTCTACGCTTGTACGATATTTTGGTCAATGAAAGCTCGACTTTGTTATAAAAAAATTTCTACGTAAGACCTGCAAGCCCTCCGGACTTGCGACACGGAAAAAAGGAAGTGTCTTCATCCCAGCCAATCCATGTTGCCATGTATCCATATGAAGCGACCGCTGAGCGCCCATGCGTGCGCATACATATACTACTGCCTGACCAGTAAAGCTCACACCTGTACACAATTGCCTTTTGGAACCAACAATCGTGACCGATGGCTCTCTGTCATTCTTCAAAGCAAGAGAGAGTCGCCTCACAACTTTATCCTCGTTCGCTTCGCATTCCCTTGGAAGCCTAAAAGAAGGATATAAATGAAAAACCCTTCCTTCCACATTGTCATCCCAGAAATGCCCCCCTCCAAAACGAAAAAGTAAGTACTCATGAAGAAATTACGTCCCCGTGCTCGTTGAGTTTGTTGCCGCAGTCCGCGAGCGAGCAGTGATCCCAGCGCACCGCGAAGAGAGCGCGTTCCGGAAGCTCTTCCTCGCTCTGACCTTCAATGCAGACGGCTTCGTCCACAACGAGATGGCCACTCGACTTGAGAGCAATGCCGTTCAGCATGGACGCCACCGTAGAAGACCCGACGTCAAGGTCAATTTCAACGTAGTTTTCTCCTCGATAGTACGAAGCGGTGAGCTTCTTGCCAATAATGACAGGACGCTGGCCTCCGAGGGCATCGATCGTTTTCAAAAGGTGTGTGCTGGTCTGCGAGAATTGCGGGCAGTACTTGAGCTTGGCGCTCTTTTCCTCGTCAGAAGCAGCTAGCCAGTTCGAAAAGACCTTGTCGAGCTTTGGGTCCTCGCCTTCGCCCTTGGAGTCTATCTTGATCGCGCGTCGGCACACGTGGACCACAGCCGTGTATTCTGTCTTGAAAAAGTTGCTAAACACCCAGCTATAGATCAAATAGGGAGGCGCGTCGCCCTGCAGGCCCGGGTCCTCGCCGTTAAGTTTGGCATCCTCCTCGAGGCGCGTTGCGAGATACTGCTTGAGGCTAGCCACCTTTTCTGCAGCGTGCCGCAGATCGTACTTGGCAATAAAGACATTTAGACCCACGCACGAGTACGCTGCAGACGCCGAGGGTACCTTGAGCTTGGTGTTATTCGTCGTGTTCTCCGCAAGGTACCCCGGTCCGCGCAGCTTGAACTTGGACGCCGGCAGGTTGGTCCACATGTTCGTCAGGCCCGAGTCGGCCGTGCCGTCCTCGCCATTGGCCGTCGTCTCCGCCGCATCGGCGTTTTGCGCCGTGTTCACGTCCTCGTCCTCCTCGTCATCGGTGGCCTCTGCCGCCGCCGCCGAGGACGCCCCGTCGTCCTCCAGTTCCCCGTTGACGCGGTCCTCGTACACGTACGGCTTGGGCGCCCCAATATCCCACGGCGGGCACGAGGTCGTCGTCGACGCGCACAAGGTCGCGGCCGGTTCTTGCTTGCCGGCCTCTCCGCCCTCGGCGCTCGCGCCCGCGTCCGCCATCGTCCCTCGCTCGTCGATCTCCGCGCGCACGAGCTCGCTCGCGGCGCCCTGCGCCCTCGCGCTTGAGTCTCTGCTCTCTCAAATTCCGTCAAATTCGCCACGCAAATTCAAACTCGCCCAGATTTCAAACCTCTGCCCTGCCTCCCCTCCGCCGCTCGCCGCCGCGCGCCGCCGCGCCGCGGCCTGCCGCCGCTTCCTCGCGTGCGCTGCCGCGGCGTGTCGCGCGTCGTCGCGGTGCTTCGAGGTCTGCCTGCCTGCCTGCCTGCCTGCCTGCCTGTCTGTCTGCGAGGTACGAGGCGCCTCGGGTTCGTTCGGCCAAGCGGCGGCGGGCAGGCGCGGGCCCCCAATTCCGGGCTCTCAAAAGAAGCCGCCTCCCATCCGTTTGGCGGCCGAGAGCGCCCTGGGCGCGGACTCGCAGGCGCCGACGCAGGCCGCGGCCGCGACGGAGTCCGGGGCCGCGACGGAGGCGCGGGCGGAGCCGCGCACGCCGGCAGAGGCGGGCCCGGGGCGGGCGGGACGACAGAAGGCGGAGTCGAGGTGGGAAAAGCGGAAGAGGCCAGCGCAAGGGCAGCGGACGCGGCGACAAACGAACAGGTGGACGCGGCGGCTGCTGCTGCTTGCGTGCTTGCGTGCTTGCGTGCTTGCGTGCTTGCGTGCTTGCGTGCTTGCGTGCTTGCGTGCTTGCGTGCTGGCTGGTGTTGGTGCTGGTGCTGGTGAGGTTTTCTCGAAGGCTGAACGAGCCGCGAGCTCGAGCTGAAGACCGCAGCTGGCTGACTGAGCTGAGCTGAGCTGAGCGGAGCCGAGCGGAGCTGAGCATCTGCAGCTGGCTGGTGCTGCATCTTCCTCTTTCATTTTGTGGGCTCAGCTGCCCGTGCTACGACACCGTTGCAGTGCAGTCGTTCATTCATCTACGTCTACTACAAGTTGTTCACGGACCGCGGCGGCTCTTGCGCCGGGAACACGTAGCATGCATGGGGACGAACCTGTGCAAGGTGGACCAGGCCAGGGATCTCTGTGTGGACTTTGAGAGGACGAGCTTCGCGCGAGGCGAATACAAGCGCGCATTTCGAGGCGTGGAGAGGGGCTCCGAGGACCGCGTGGTTGTCAAGGCATACGCAGACCGGTGGCGCGCGGCGCAGGACCTCGATGTGGACGTTCGCATGCACAAGGAGGCACACGCGCTAGCAGTAAAATTCAACGCGCTCAAGCTACCCGCAACCCGCGAAATCGTCTTTGTCGAGCCGCGACGCGCCCACGTTGTCATGACGCGTCCCTGCTCAGGGCTGGCGCCCGGCGATAGAGTTACTGTGGAGCAGGAACTTGTCGGCCACTATCAAAAGTTTCTCTCCAACAATGGGACCTTTGCGCGCGGCCATTCCAGTCTGACCGCTTTTGCACACTGGACCTTCCACCACACCAAGGGTGCCAAAATGGTCGTCGATTTGCAAGGCATCAAGACAAAGGATGGCTATGTACTTACTGATCCGGCGATCCATTCGCGCGATGGATGTTATGGCGATCTTGACCTGTCTACCGTGGGCATGCAAGCCTTTTTCGCCAACCACAAGTGTACCCATGCCTGCCGGGGTCTACGTCGTCCTTCTGGTGGGGTCAAGTTTGGCGTCGACGACTGCGAGAAAATTATGCGAGACCGTCTCGTTCGGGCAAAGTCGTCTTCTCGCGTTGTCATGCCCGCCCCATCGGGGGCGCTTCGTTACCAATGAAGGACTGCTGTGACCCTTTCACGAACTTGATTGTATTATGTATAGTATTTATAGACATCGCATCTCAGTGACACATGCTTCGTTCGTTCACCAAGAAGTACCTTTATACTGATGCCGTCTGGCCTTGCCGCTAGAAGACCTACTTGTACTAGGTACTTTCAAGTGTCTTTGTTTGTTCAAACGTATTGTGCATCATCGCGACCCGGAAGGCTTCCTCAGACCCCGAACGCAAACAATCAATCAATCATGGCTCCGACACCGCCGTACATCTTGGCATGCCAAAACGACAGGTGAGTGACAATGCGATGCAGACGTACGCGCGGGGGGTGCGTCGTCTTCGCGGCCTCGGACCTCCCCGCCCGCTCGTTGCGCGCGCGCGCTCGTCCCGCGACCCCGAGACTGACGTGAGATTTGTCCTTGTTCATGACCACGACGACGCAGCCACCTGCGCGAACTCGCCGGCCTCGAGGTGGTCGAGTGCAAGCCCATCGAGGGTGAGAATGCCGCCGGCAAGGACAAGGATGTCGGCGACACGGCGAGCTTCCTCGTGCAGCTGAGCGACACCGTGCTCTTCGCCGAGGGTGGCGGCCAGCCGAGCGACACCGGCGCCCTGGAGACCCCCGAACAGACGGTGCGCGTGCGCCACGTGGAGCGCGCCGAGGATGGCAGCGTCTGGCACGCTGTCGATGTCGAGCTGCCTCCAGGGACCAAAGTGACGGCTCGCGTTGACTGGGATCGGCGCAGAGATCACATGGCACAGCACTCGGGACAGCATCTCATCACCGCCGTCGCGCTGCGCACAATTGGCTACGATACCGGAAGCTGGTCCATGGGACCTTTCCCGCAACCCTCGTACCTCGATCTTCTTGGTCCCAAACTCACGCAGGAACAGATTGATCAGCTCGAGCGCGACGTCAACGATGCCATACTCGATGACCACGCCGTCACGGTGCGCACCTATACCAGCGAGGAATTGGCGAACCTGGGAGATGAAGTTCGCTTCAAAGAACGACCTTCCAGTGAATTCCCAATCCGTGTCGTCTCCATCGCCGCCCTCGATGGCAATATGTGCTGCGGCACCCATGTCAAGCGAGTCTCGGAGCTCCAAGCTGTCAAGCTGCTCAAAAATGACTTTCTCAACAAGAAACAGTCCCAGATCAACCGTCTGCAATTTGTCGCTGGACCTCGCCTCTTGCGGTGCACAGGGGATCTCTCGACACGATCTCTGGCTCTCACCGCCGCTCTTGGCGCTGCCGGCGACGACCAGCTTGACCGCGTGTCTCAATTGCAGTCTGCGTCGAAAAAGCTTCAGAACGAGATGAAGTCTGTTCTCACAGATCTCGCCAACCTCGTCGGCCCGAACCTCGTGGCGCAGGAGGAGAAGGAGCAGAGCGGTATTGTTGTCTACCACCGGCGCGAAGGATCGCCGCAGTTCATGGAGGCGCTTTCCAAGGCTATAGCTGCCGCCGCAAGCTCTGAAATGCGCGTTTTCCTCACCATCGGAGACGAGACGGCGCGCGGCGGGGGCAGCGGCGCATTTCTGCTGACGGGGCCCGCGGAGGGTCTCGATGCTCTTAACAAGGCTGCAATTGATACTTTGGGTGCCAAGGGGGGAGGCAAGGGCAAGCGTTTCCAAGGAAAGATTCCCGAAGGCTCGCTGACTGCCAAGTCGCTCAAGGAAGCTCACGCAGGCCTTCGAGAGGCCCTCAAGACTATCTCGCAGTAAAGAGGACAAATGTCATGTCGTGCAAAAAGAAATCAATTAAATGTTGTTGTCTCAGACCCTTGAACTTGACTGCTTGTGTCCAAAACACACAAGAAAAGGAATCTCAAGAAAAGGAATTTCAGCCGCACGCGCACACTTCGACTTGCGTTCGACGTCTCACGGAAGCCAAAATTGTCACTGCAAAGCTGACCAACTGCTTTTTCTTCCTGTCCTGTGTACTTTTCCTTCTTTTCATCAAGCTATGCATCGAAAGAAACGGTCGTACTGCTCGCGAACCTCGTCATTGCCAAGAACCGAATAGGCTTCGGCCACACGCTTAAACGTTGTCTCGCTCTTGCGTCTCTCCAACTCGGGCGCGGTCTGTGTTTTGTCCGGATGGTGCTTGAGCGCAAGACGATGAAAGGCCTTTTTGATGGAGACACGATCAATCCCCGCCCCTTGCGTGAGCCCCAGCGCCTGATAGTAATTCTTGATACGACCCTTGGAATCGAGCCATGCAGTGACATTTGCAGACCCAAAAGTTCCGCCTCCCCAGGTCCTTGAGCCCGCGGTGCGAGGACGTGGACCCCGCGACGAAGACGAAGACGAAGAAGACGAAGAAGATGTCGACGATTTTGAAGCTCGTCCTGGACCCTTGCCCGTTGATGCATTGGAAGTATGACGAGGACGCGACCCACGCGAAGAAAACCACTCTCGCCAGTGCTCATCCTGACGCTCCTTCCAAGATTTTGGCTTGGCAGAGGCAGGACGAGGTTTCGATCCTGCTGACGCAGCACCAGAAGGTGAAGAAGACGGATTGCTTCGCTCGGGAGTCTTTTCACTAGGTCGTGGGCGCGCATTCTTTTGACGCGCGGCCCTGGCGTCCGCTTCAGCCTTCTTCAGGTTTGAAATCCGCACTTCAAGCTCATTGAGTTCCTGCTGATGCGTGGCCTGTTGCGTATGATCCCGTCGAAAAACACGATGATAGTCGGCTCGAGCACGTAAGAGAAAACTGAGCTCGTCGGGGAGTTGCGCACCAGCGCGTGCACGACGCAGCATCGCTTTCGTGTAGTTAGGGTCAAGACGAAGAGCCTCATCGCAGTCGTTAAGAGCCAACTTATACTGCTTGCGCGCCATATGTGTGGCGGCCCGATTGCTATGCAGAATAGCACTGAATTTGGGGCTCGTACATCTTGCCAGCGCTGCAGAGTAATGGTCCAAGGCTTTGCTATATTGCCCTTTGGCAAAAAAAGCGTTTCCTTTTGCCTTGTCCTCGCTTAAGCGCCGCCAAAGCGTTAAAGAAACCCGACTTTCGCCCTGCATAAAGATGTCTTCAATGCTCTGAGCGAGATGAACGGCTTCGTCGACTTTTCCATGCGCGTAGGCGCACCTGGCCTCCCCCATAATCATGTTCGCAAGAAGACGACGATCTGTTTTAGTGTCCAGTTCTCCCTTGACTTTTTCACAAAAAGTCGCAGCATCGGCCCACCGTTTTGCTTTCAGCAGAGCATCCACTTTAAGGGAAAGACCCTGCACAGAGATGGGGCACACTGCCAGGAGCGAGTCGATATGCCGCAGACATCGCAAGGGTTTGTTCTGTTTCAATGCCTCCTCCGCCTGAGACTGCAAGGTTCCGGCTTTCGAGACCTCTTGAAGCTTGACACCTGCAACACTCACGTAATCGAGTCCCCACAAAACCAAGAGTTCTGGATGTTTGCGCATACCATCAATGGCCTTGGCGAGTTTGCGTCTTGCGTTGCCCAAGTGGCCATGCAAGAGGTCGACCTGGCTCTGCATGGTGAGTCCGAGGCCGAGCAAAGTGTCTGCCAGGAGATGCGATCGATGACCTCCAACTTCTTCAAGAGCTGCTGCACAGTCTAGCTTTGCGCAGCGAATCCGTGACCTCCGAATTCGCTCCGTCTCAGCCACCTCGCTCCACCTGAGATAGGTCTCGGCGCGCTGTACAAGTACGGGAATGCGCCACTCGAGCGACTCGCTGGCCATCTTCTTGAGCATTTCGTCGCATAATTCTCCACACCGGCGATATTCCGTGTTGTATAGCGCAAACTGCACCTTTTTCCTCCACGCCTCCACTGCGGCCTTGCGTTTAGTATTGTCGGCATCGTCCTTGACGCTCCCCGCGTCAGGTGGTGCTTTCGGCGGAGAGACGTCGGCCGTTTCTTTCGATGCATCTTCGTTTGTCGGCGCATTTTCTCTTGACGCCTCTTTGCCGGTTGTCGATTTTTTCCTGTCTGTGCGCTGTCGACTTTCAGAAGCCAAATTCCTCTTGCTATCATTTGATGTTGTCTGTGATTTTGCTGCAGAGGATTTATCAGCAGAAGTTTCTTCAGTAAGAGGAACCGTTGAAGATTTAACGGGACGCTTTGCAGCAGACGCAGGCTTTGTAGAACTAGCAGGAGGCGCAGACGCAGGTTTGGCAGCACTTGCAGAAGCAGCACCAGCAGGCTTTGAGGAACGAGTCGAGTCATTTCTAGCAGGCTTTGCTACACTGGCAGAAGTGGTAGATGTAGGCTTTACAGGACTTGCAGACTTCGTAAGACCAGCAGAAGCAGCAGATGCAGGCTCTGCAGTAGTAGGATCTGAGTCCGCGGGCTTTGCAACACCAACAGAAGCAGCAGTGGAGGATGTAATGGTGCTGTTTGTAGCGAAATGATCAAAAGCACCTGTCTGTGTTGTATCAGGGGCTACTTTCGTTTGAACGCGATTCTGTTTTGTGCTGGGGTTTGCATCACTCGGCCTCTTCTTGGTCAATCCTTCACGTGGTGAGGCGGCATCCTTTCCGTTTATTCGAGCTGATTTCTCTGATGTTGTGCTCAAAGCAGTATGGCCGACTTGGTCACCGGAAAGAGGTGTTTTCGGGTGGGCATCAGTGGTTTCTTGCGTCTTGCGCGACGATGGTCCTGGTGCTGACTTGACGCCATTTTCCGAGCTTGACATGGCCTTGGTAGCAGCTACACCTTGCTCCGGGAGAGAATCAGCTTTGTTTCTCGACGAGAGATGGGGACTCTTGCGAGTGTCGACGCTTCTTATGGGCTGTGCGTTGGCTTGAGCAGCGGTATTTTCTGCAACATGATCTTGAGGAATTTCTCGGTCGGTGTAATGATTCTGATGCGATGCCTTCATGTTGGTAAAGTCTGAAAGTGATGCTGGCTTTTGAAAGTAGCTCTTGCGCTTGTGCCGGTTACTGGGGCAAGCGCAAACTTTGCATGCAAGGCTCTTGGGTGACTTCCGTTGAAACTCGCGACACCTACCACACCGGCACTTGCCACGCTTGATTCCGAAAGCGTCTGCATTATTGCTTGGTGCCGCGATGTCTTCTCGTTCCTCTGGTCTACGTCCTGCGTCAAACTTGGTGCTGCGAGCGCTACTCGTCGCTGTGCGCGGGCTATCCTCCACGCGCTCATCCAACGCGTCCCGGTGCGCGAGTTTTCCATGCTCGAAAACGTCTCCCCCGAGCGAGATCCCGGGGCGTGGCATGTCCCTTCACGCCACTGCCTCTAGGCCCGCTGCGCCCCGCCACGGCCACGCCGCGCCGCCCCCCTTGCTTCGCCTGGGCCTGCTCGAGTCAATACGTTTGGCCGTTCTGGGACTCGAAGCGAGGTTCGGCGATTGGAGTTCTGCTTTCTGTTGACTTTCGTTCTAACGCAATGACACAGAAAGGGTAAAGCTCAACGCAAGCAACCGGGCGAGCGAGGCCCACCTTGAAACAGGATTCGTCACAACATCTTCAAGCGAAGTACAAATCGTCCTGAAAATCGGACTGCTTTATCATCTCGTCTTCATTTTCGTTCGATGCGAAGGGGCTTCCCATTCTCTTTTTTTTTTTGCGGGGGGGGACCCTATCTAGATACAACGCGCCCAGCTAGACAGGATGCGCCAAGCGAGATTGAGTTTGATAAGAGAAAATACAATAATTATGAAACCGTGCCCACGAACACCCCCTCCGACTTTGATGCATTGGCGGCCGATGTTTATACCTTGAATCTAGTATGACTTTTTAAGATCCGTGTGCAAAGCTTCCATGCCGGGAGCATTGCGCAGAGCTGCATATTTTGTGCGAACTTTTCGAGGCAAATTCCGACACGAGTCGACCATGGCAAGGCGAAACGAAGGACAAGCCTCAAAGCGACTCAATGTGTTCACGCCTATACGTGTGGAGGAGAAGTCAACCACGCGGAGACTTGGCCCAAATACGAGCCCACGAGTATCTGAGCTCTGTCCTTGTGTTGCGGTGAAGTACTCGTCTGTATGAGGACATCGCGCTGCAGAGAGTAGCTGCAGCGCGGGCAAGACATCCTCGTAAAGCATACGTTGAAAACCTTCGGACAAAGCGATGCCGTCAAGCACAAAAGAGCGTAAACGAGGAGCGTGCCAGTCGAGGATGGTTGGAAGAGTCTGAAGGGAATCGGTCAAGTTGACGTACTCGATGGTGGGCGCGACACGGCGCAAGGTATCAACCAAATGCGGCGCAGACATTTGGTGACGTCCGCAATCGACAAGAGTGAGTCGCACGAGCGGAGGTGGAGGATCCGGCAACGCATGGATTCCCATGCAATTAGTAAGCCAGCACGCGCCGACAACGAGGAGATCCTTTACGGAGCTCAGGTCGGCCATGCGTTGGGCAAATCTATCTTCGAGACCACTCGCAAAATACAAACGAAGGCTCTTGAGCTTGAGAGGGGAGCCAATCGTTCGAAGAGTTTGGGGAAAGATAACGTGTTCCAGGTCTAAGAATTCAAGTATCTCGAGCTGTTCTTGGGCAAGCAACAATTTCAGCCCGGCGGATCCGCGGGGCGGTCTGCGCACCTTAGCGCCGCGAAGATTTGGCAAGGAGCCCAAGAGCCTCTCATAATCGCGCCAAATGAGCTTGGTCTTAAGCTGCGTTAGGTCCAAAAAATGAACGGATTCTGCGAAGCGCGGAGAGGCAACTACGCGCTCAAGAAACGGCGTCGCCGACTTGTATAGCTCGATCCAGCAGTTTCGCATCCCCACGCGGTCCGCCGCCTCGCGCCACGCGGAGTTGATCGTTCTGCACGCGGCCCAGTCGCGAGGCGTGCCAATGAAGGGGACGATCTCACTCGCGAGAGCGTCGAGTTGGACACCACTGCCAGCAGCAGGACGCGCTTGTCGCGGGCCTCTTGTGGCGGACGGAGCTCCCTGGCTTCGCGCCTTGCGCTTTCGCGCAGCGGTGGCCATTGGCCTCGTCGGGTCAGTCAGTCTGATCTGAGAAGTGGTTTGCTGATGATTTGCGGCGATTAGCCTGATGATCAGCCTCCTTCAATGCGCACAACTAACTGTGAGCCTAGGCCTAAGTTGCTCCAAATCTTTTCGTCACGATGATGACCACGATCCACTCCATACCTTCGATCTTCGCTTCTCAGAATTGCCGCATCAAGCGCACGGATTCCGGCCGGATTTGATCGGGGCAGACGAGTCTTTTCTTGTGTCTCGTCATTGGACACCCACCCTCTGTGGCCGGAGATCCACCCACACGTTTGCGATACGAAGAAACAAGACAAGGAAACCTTTGAAATACTTACTGAAAGGAACCAGAACATCGTGATTGGTAATTTGTAGTAGTTGTAGTAGTAGTTGTTGTTGTTGTTGAATTTGGAGGCGTAGGAGAACATCATCTGCGACTGCCGGGGCGCAGGCTGGCGGACTATTAGTATGAGAGTATGATCGGCAGCCGAATTGATGGGATGAATTATACGAGCGACCGACTGACTGACCGACTGACTGACAGACTGAATTTGAAACTGACGAAACGAGGAAGACGGAAAACGCTGGCGTACTCGAGCCTGCTTGCTGGCTAAGCTGGCTTCCCTGCAGCCAAAACGAATGCCAAAAAGCGCAGGCCGGAATACCACACAAGTCAAGTCAAGTCAGTCCGCGTCTAGCGTCAGAAACGAAAAAGCAAGACAGAAAGGCAGCCAAACAGCCAGGCGCTCGTCGCCTCATCGCACCAATACACAGACATGTCCGTCAGTCAGCCACGTCGGCTGGCAGACGGGTCGCGACTGCGATCGTTTACTTTGCAGAAGAAAGGACAGGCAGACGGGCTGCCTGGCCGGCCAGTTCGCGCTTAGCCACTCTTGAAGAGCAAAATAGCAATCTGCGAGAGGTAAAGGTAGATGAAGTGCTTGGTCTCATGGGTGACGTAGGAGCCAAAGTTGCGGCCGACGATGCAGTGCCAGGTCGGGCCGTACTTTTTGTCGAACTCCTTCTTGATGAAGGCCGCAATGTCCTTCTCGATGTTGTACTTTTCGAGAGCCTGCGATGCGCAGTCAACTACATCCTGCTGCATCTCCTCCGACATGTCGGCATTCTTGATCACGGCCTTGCGCTCCGCCATTTTTCCTGTTGGTTATATTACGCGAGAGAGTCTGCAACCTGAGCGCGTCAGTTTTTCCCGTTCCTCTTCCTCCTCGTCTTCTCCTTTCCTCGTGCTTCGGCGCGGGCTCCTGCCGCACCGCACCGTCGCGGCTCTTTCTCCTTCTCCTGCTTCTCCTTATTCTTCCCCTTTGCGTGTGTGCTCTCGCCGACGGTTGCTGCTCTGCTTTGGCGCCTCGTGCGTCTCCAAAACGCGACGTCTCGCAGGACGGGTTGCCGCGGCATTGCGGACGGGGCGGCGCGGGCGCAGGCAGGCAGGCGGGCGGGCCAGAAACAAGGAGGGTCCGCTCGCGAGCGCGTGCTCCTGGCTCGTCTCGTCGGGAGCGCTCATGGCGTTTTCGAGGCCCGGGCCCGCGCCATCCCTCCTCGCGTTTATTTGCGCCTACCCGCGGCGCCCCCGCGAGCGCGGCGCAGGCGTGCGAAGGGCGGCGCGCGGCGGGGCGCAGCGATCGGGCGAACGTACCGGTGGGTCTCGGCGGTCGGTCTCGCGCGGCGTGCGGCGGCGGCTGCGGCTGCGAGGCGTTGCGTTGGTGCTTTGATTTTTGGCCTCTGCCCGCCCCGCCTCAATTCAATGTCTAGAGCTGCCGCTCCAAGTGCACAATGCGCGCCGCGCAAGTGCGCAGCCCCGGCCGCAAGTGCGCTTTCGCCCCCGCGCAAGTCCGCATACCGGCCCGCGCCAGGCGCAAGTGAGGGAAACGGCCCTGCAAGTGCGCTTAGGCCGCCGCGAAGTGCGGAATCGACGCGCGCAAGTGCGGAATCGGTCGGCCCTAAGCGCGGCGACCTCCACTGACCCGCAGCGCGCTCTGTCGAGCTTAGTGGCGTGCCTTTTAGCTTTGAGGTATTCTTTTCGAGGGGATCGAGGTGTGCGAAAAAATGCCTCTTGAAAGTATGTCAGTCGTGAGGATAATTATATGGGCTAAAAGTGACAGTGGAGTCAGTCGGAGTTGCGGGATAAAAATGTGAGCGTTTCACATGTTACCGTTTGACCGCCATCTTCGGCCCGACCTCGCCCGGCACGTTGGACATAGGCCCCTAATACCTTAGCATGCAATGTTATGTAGTGTACGCAAGGAAAGTGAGCAAGGCAACGTACGAAAAAAAAAAAAAAAAAAAACCACGACCACATTGGCGCATGCCACAGACAACGGAAAAAGATGTAAGATTTTGATAGATTTTTTGCTGGCTGGCGCAGGCATTAGCTTGGCTCTGCGAGAAATTCACTGTCTATGCAAAGCAAGGCAAGAATCGCGTGCGTCATATTGTCGAGACCAATAGAGAAAAGAGACAATTGCGGTCTTGAAAAAAGAATGGGTGATGCAGGTTGGCAAACTCACTGGAGCTTGGCCTGGTAGGCCCGGATGGCATTGGCGAGGCGCTCGATGCCAACGCGAATGTCCTCCGCATCATAATAAGAGAAGGAAAGGCGAAGGTAGTTCTTCATGCTGTCACCAAAGCTGGCGCCCGGAAGGAAGCAGACCTTGTGGTTCTCGGTGGCCTCCACGAGAAGGTCAGCCGCAAGCTGGCCCTCGGGGAGCTTGACGAGAACAAAGTAGCCACCCTGGGGCTTCTCAAACGTCGTGCCCTCCGGAAGGAACTCCTCGAGAGCCTTCTCGAGGGTCGAGTAGCGAGTGTAGAGCGTCTCGCGGGTCTTGTCGAGGTGCTTGTCCTGGAGTCCGAGGTCAATGGCGCGCTGCACAATGCCAAAGATGACCGGGTTGAGGCCACCGCTCGAATCGAGCTGGCCGCAGGCAGTGATCTGCGCAAGGATCTCCTTGCTGCCCTGAAGCCAGCCGGCGCGAAGAGCTGGGGCCAGAATCTTGCTGAACGAGCCCATGCAGAGCACCTTGTCGTGCTTGGCAAAGGTCATCATCGGGGGAGGAGGGGTAATGTGCGGGAAGGTAAGAAGCTGGTAGACCTCGTCGCAGAGGAGGATGAAGTCGTACTTGGCCGCGAGGGCGGCAAGCTTCTCGCGGCGCTCCGCGCTCAGGGTGCGGCCGGTCGGGTTGTGCGCCGTAGGCACCACGTACATCAGCTTGGGCACGGGGCCGGCCTCAAGGGCCTGCTCCAGCTTGTACACGTCGAGGCCCTCCTCGTCCATGGGAATCTGGCGGCAGTTGAGCTTGAAGTCCTTGAAGATAGACTTGGCCAAAAAGTACGTGGGCTCCTCGGCAAAGACGAGGTCGCCGGCCTGGAGAAAGAGAGAGCAGACGAGCGCCAGCGTGCCAGTGACGCCGTTCGTCAGCATGATCTTCTCCTTGTCGACCTCGTACTGGTAGCGCTCCGTAAGGAACTTGACCAGAGAGTCGCGGCACTTCTCAAAGCCGTAAAGGTGGCCGTACTGAAGGTAAAGCGGGTCGGTCTCGGCCAGCTTGGCGTTGGCCGCCTCGCGAATGTAGTCGAGGGGAAGCATCGACGGCGCCGGCTGGCCCACCTTGAAGTTCACCTGGGTGTCCACCGTAGGGACGTCATACTGTGCACCATCACCCCGATGACCAACGTTGAAACGTCCTCACATTCACCATTGGAAAGTCCGCGCGGAGGTCGATTCGTCGGCGTTAGTTTCCCTATTCCCGACCATGCCAACCAAGCGTGCTTTCTAACGCATGTCACCCATGCCCGTCCGAAAGAAGACAAATAAACTTGCGCTCCGCGCGTGCACAAGATCGTAGTAACCTCGAAGGCAGGCGTAAGTGAGAGACAGCTACGTTTCCCGCGTAGCCACATGCCTGCGTGCCTGCGTGCCTCCGAAGGTCTCGTATCCTCCTCTGCGTCCACCTCGTTCGCCCATTCCCCCCCTCTCTTGCGATCCGCGCGATCCGAAGCGACGTACCTGTCCGTAGTCGCCCATCTTGACTGCTCTCGCTGCTTCTGCTGCTACTGCTGCTTCTCCTGCTGCTGCTGCTCCTGTCTCGTCTCGATCCGAGTCTGCCTTGCGCGTCCTCGTCGCGCTCCAGGTCGCCGTCGCCCAGACGGTGAATCTCCGCGCAGACGTGTGGCTGCGAGGCCGCCCGGACGCGGCGCGCCGCGCAGGTTGGGCCTCTTTTTAGGCCGCCCGGCCGCAGTGTCCCAGGATATCCTCCCCCACCGCGGCGGCTCTTCCGTAATGCGAGGATAGCCGCTGCTCCCACGTGAGGAACTTTTTTCTTTTATTTGGCGCGGGGCGTTGCCGGGCCGCGCGGGCGGGCGGAGGACGTCTTCAGGATGGCTTCATCGCGGCCAGGGGGACGCGGATGCGTTCGGAGAACGCGGGGACGGGAGGGACGATGGAGCTTGATTCTCGGCGCGTGAAGATCAATCACCCGCGAGGTGAAGTTGTCAATCGCTGGGGGTCGGTCGGTCGGTCGGTCGACGGGCGGAGTCACTGTGGTGGCCGAAGGCCTCGCACGGTGTCATTTACAGGCCAGCCCATGGCGTGTCTCGCGGCTGGCTGCGGCCGGTGAGGAAAGCCTTCACGCTTGTGGGATTAATCTGCCCGGTTACGGTCGAGTTGCGGTGGCGATTGGGTCTAGTAGGCAACTATGCGCGAGGCGTATACACACAGACCGCGAGATCAAGATGAGCGAAAAGATGAACTAATATTCCCTCTCCTTCCTATCATCGCCTTCTGGCTAGCGAGTAGCCTGCTGGCAGGCGAGACCATTCGAACTCACGCAACTTGAAGCAACACAGTGAAAACGGCACTGGGTAGTATCCAGCCTATTACGCACACACCACCCTTGTGGCCAGCCAGGTGATCAGCGATCCGTTAAGAATTGTCAACTAAGTGACTGACTGACTCCCCAGTCTCAGTGACTGGGTCTCCCTCGGTGCGGACACTGTAAACTAAATGCACCAGCTGGCTGCGCTCTCAGCGGAAAAAGCGGCTCTCTTGGTGCATGGGTTCGTAGGCGTACGACTTGCGACAAACAAGTGAGAGCGCCGCATTTGGACGCAGGCAAGCGTCGACGCCGAGCTGACGGCGTCGAAGCACGGACCACCGCGCGGCCTGCGTGCCTGCGTGCTGGTGTGCTCGCTCGCTCGCCGCAGAGCCAAGTACAGGGCCGTAGGCCAAAGCGCCAAAGGCACGTGGCCTCTGGCGCATCTGCGCCATCTTGCGCCAAACGAAAATGGGAAGTGCAGCCACGACGATGAAGAAGGATGACAAATCAAAGGCAAGCGCCACACCCGTAGCAGAGCAAGGACAGCAAGCGCATGAGGCAGCAAGCCCTTCGGATCCTGTGAATGGAATTCCAAACTATGGATCTCAAGCAAAACTCGACATTTACGGAAGCGGCTCGACGCGGCGAAGTCTGAACGACTCAATGCGTCGCTCGTCCTCCATCCGGGAAAAGAGGGTCTCGATTCAAGAGTCGCCTAGCAATGGCCTATTGGCAGCTGTCGCGACGCTACACGAAGTTACGGGTGAGGACGAATCCTTGGTGTTCTCCACAAATTCATCGCAAAAACTCGACTCGCCAGATGTTTCAAAGTCGAACACGTACTCAGAGGGCCCTGGGGATCACGAAGAGGAAAAGGAAGACGATGAAGCCGAGGAAAAGGTTTCAAAACGTAGACCCTTCAAACTGAGCCACATGGGCACCGCTGTGAGTGTAAAGCTCGAAGAAATGCCGCAAAGAGGCCGCGCCTCCTCGCTAACCATGAGCGGTAAGATTCTCGCCAAGCGTTCGGCATCATCTGTTTTCCAGGCGTGCGATACCTCGGTTGACGATTTTGCCAAGAAATATCTTGTTTCGCTGCCGCGCGGTGGCCACTGGTGCAAACTTGGCGACGTTGTGCTCCAATTCGGTTGCCCCCCTGAAACGATCAAAGACTCCATGCAACTGGGTTTGGCTGTCCCGCAATACTTCGTGGTGCTTGGCAAGCTATTCTCGCGAACAAAGGGCCTCAACTTCGCAGAGCTCGAGTTTCCGGCATATTTCAATTTTTTTATCCGAAAGCAGCGGACTGTGGTCATCACCACCGAGGCGATCGAGCAGCGCGTCCGCGCGCTCTTCCAAGAAACACTGCTTGGACCCAAAGAAGCAAAACTAAAAGCCGAGGATGACTTTCTGCCCGGTACCACGCCGGACTGTTTTCCGAACTTTAGAGCTGAAGGAGAATGGCTCGATGCAGCGCGGAAAACCCTCAAAATCGACGACCTCCTCGAGTTCAAACTATTTTCAGAAGCCAACATGGACAATTCGGGCTACTTTAGGACTCTGCGCGCCAGCTTGGACAACAATAAGGTCTCCATCGAGTTCGACCGAGCTGATAAAGTCTTTCGAGTTCATGCTCCCGATGTCGTGGAAACGCCTGGTTTCTTTTCCCTCTTTGGCGAAGAAATCGTGCGGTCCATTGAGGACGACAGCCGCACCGAAGAAGAGCGGACGCACGTTGACGTACCTTCGCTCATTGGCCTTCCACTGCTTGGAGTGACGATGCTTGGCACCTCGCATGGATTCGATCCGCGTGGGGAGACGACTGGATTCGTTGTTTGGGGAAATCGACGCGGCACAATGGTCGACCCCCCTCCGTATGCAATCGAATGTCTCATGCGTCTTGGTATCTCCACCCGCGCAATCGACTCGATCGTTCTTACGCACTGCCACAGCGATCATGATGCTGGGACGTTTCGCCGCCTTCTCTTTGACCAGCATATCACCATCTACACCACCACCACCATTTTCAACTCCTTCATACGCAAGTACTCGGCTATCACGGGCCTCTCGCAGGAGTTTCTGCGCAGTTTGCTTGTTTTTCGCAATGTGTGCATTGACGAAGAAGTCTACATTCACGGTGTCAAGTGGAAATTCTTCTATTCGCTCCACACCATCCCGTGCATAGGCTTCGCCGTCACCTTGGACGGAAAAACAATCGCATACAGTGCCGACACCCACAATGACCCTCACCTCTTTGAGCGCATGTATGAGGACAAAGTCATTGGACAAGGCCGTCTTCAGTCCCTGCAGAGCTTTCCCTGGGATGCTGACCTTATCCTGCATGAGGCTGGCGTGCCGCCGATTCACACACCCATGAAGCGCCTGGTCGAGCTTCCCGATTCAGTAAAAGCGAACCTCTATGTGGTCCACGTTGCCAACAAAGACGTTCCAGCAAACAATGGCCTACGAACCCTTAGCGTAGGAGAAACTGTGGCGCTCGATGTTGAACCGAGCCCTATGGAGAACGCCATCGAAATTCTCGACGTACTTTCGTCAATCGACATCTTTCATGAGGCTTGCCAGAAATTTCGAGACTCGGTCTCCATTCTGCAATATTTCAACTTTGAAAAATACGAGGCAGGAGAACGCATTGTTAGGACTGGGGATCCTGGCGACAAATGCTTCGTTCTTATTCGTGGAGCTGCCCGAGTCTCTTGGACAGTTAATGGCGTGTCCGATTCCAAGCTCTTCAACGTCGGTGACTACTTCGGGGAGACATCCCTTGTCACAGGCGCGCCACGAAACGCCGACGTCGACGCCGTCACATCGGTCTGGGCAGCCACGATATCTCTCACGCACTTTAATGCGTTGGTGCGCGGCACCTCGATTCGGGAAGATCTCATCTCCCTTTCTGAGACGCGAAAGACGAACAGCTGGCAGCTAGTATCCAATCACTCCATCCTAGGGAAGCTATCCTCAACTGCAAAGACTCAACTCGAGGTCATCATGGTGGAGCGCCACTTTGTTGCGGGCGAAGTGGCGTGGGAGACTGGAGATCACGCTGATTTTGTTATGCTTGTGCAGAGCGGTCTCTTTCACCTAAAATGTGATGCAATGGCCCTCCGTCGAGATCTAGCCCTCAGCGTCATGGTCGATCCGGATTCTGGGATCTTGCGCATCATGGGTTGCAAGGTTTACCGAAGCCCCAGCAGCGCAGCGCGTGATCCCGCGATCCCACTTGTTGGCGACAAACAAATTGGCAATACTTCAGGTGGTTCGAGTTCGAATATTTTAGATAATACCGCCGCTGACTTTGAGCAATCAATCGAATCGGCAGAAGCCTATTCTCCAGGATCCTCTGTTAAAAAGCAGTCTCTAAGCGTGAAGTTAGGGGTCACAGACAGTCAGAGATCAAGGCGCGGGAGTCTCGGGGTCAGGCGCAATGGCGAAACTGATATCGACATACAAGCGAACACGACAGAAGATCTTTGCGGACCAGGAGCGCTTATTGGAGACTTTGATGCTGTATTTGCAAAAGAAACCGTCGCATCCACCTGCTTCTGCGTAGAAGCTGGCACTGCGCTTCTCATACCGGCCAAAAAATGGAAACAGTTCTGTGGAAGGTATCCTGGAGGCCTGCTCTTCTTCATGGACAAGCATATTACAAGATAACGCTCGAGTGGAAACACAACAGTATGCTCCAGGGACGTAGGTCTGTCGCCAACCTCAACTTTGCATCACACGCTGTACAGATGAACTGTGCAAAGAGCATGATCAAGCTGGTCGATCGTCGGAGAGCATGCAATGCTTTGCAGCCCAAACTCCTCCATTTGCCATGCCAAAGGTATTTCAAAAATGGGGCCAAAGCAGCGAGTTTTTGGAATGGCGACAATACCTCGGAATAGCGACAATGCCTCGCCCCAACTCTCATCATCAGCAAGACCGCCTTGGCGGACAAAACGTCTTCCGGCACAGACCGGGCCATGATCATTGGAATATTACAGCATCTCCTTGACTAAATTGTTAGACTTTTCCGGCCTTGCCTTGGTCAAAAATCGATAAACAGTTTTGGAAGGGTTCCCCTCACGAATGCCGTTGTTTCTGATTTTTGATCTGGTTTTTTACTAATGCGCGCAAGAACCGAAGACTGATTCAATGCTCAAAAGTGGGCCCGAAGGTGCATATAGGCTTTTGGAGAAAATTTAGTTTCTCTTTGTCTAAGAAAGACAGCAAAATGTAGTAAATTATTCTTAAGCTCAAAGCTTGCTTTTCAATCAGACGGACAAAGAGACATGCATACGGCATTCAGTGATAGCTATTCAATTTTTCATTCCTTTTGCTTTTATACTAGAAACCTACATTCAAATGAATGTTCTTAGTCGTCGAGGTTCAAAAGACATGCGCAACCCATCATCACCCATGTATTCGGATCCACATCTGTCTTGACCGAGACAGCAAGGACGTAATTCGTTGACATACCGGTCGTGCTAAGAACGCCTTGGCGATCCGAGGTCTTGTACACCGGACAACGATAATCGACCGGATCCGGAAGAAAATTGATCTCAGGAATGAGATGCACAGGTGGCAGCGCTGTGAACATTTGGCCCAAAAGAGATTGATCCATAAGCTCTGACTCACGATTGAAGCGTGCTCCTTCCATCCACATGCCATATACTAAAACACCATCCTCCGGAGACTCGACGATCTCCTCAGGCTCCTTGTTGATGATGCTATTATTGAAAGTAAGCTCGTCCACCGCGACCTTGTACTTTCGGGCATGCGTTTGCAGCGTACCCGTCATGAAGCCCTGAGGGAAAAAGAATGCCTGTAGCGGGAAAGTGACAGGCTGCCCCTCGTACAACCAGGTACGCAAGAACTCCACGCGAAAGATCATGTCCTTGACCCAACTCATGAGCGTTTTGCGTGACGCAAATCCTACATTGGCCCAATTCGGAGGCACCTGGTTCACCAAGAATGCGCTGTACATCTTGTCAAGATCGAGACTCATTACAACAAGACCCTTGATGGCACGCGCAAGCTCCTTGAGAGTACTATTCATCGTCCGGATGAGCTTATTGAATTTCACCATCTCCTGCGAGAGCACCGTGTCGAGCGAGGAGATCAGACCCGAGTCCAGAACCACAAACGTGTTTGGTCCAGCAAGCTCCTTGTCGAGAAATTCGGGAACCTGACCTTCAATCTCGGCCACGAGATCGAGTACAATGTCATCCGAGCTCATTCCCCCGCCTCCACCGGACTCGCGGGGCTGCAGACCCAACATTGTCGTAATCATGTTGGTGCTCTCCGCCTTCTGAAATGTAATCTCCGCATTCTTATGCATTCCAAAGACCTCAGGATTGTCGACCATAGGAAGCTGCTTCAGGTATACATTCACTTCGCCAAAGCTGCATTCTGGAGGGGCATAATACAAACCAGACTTGGAAAACTTGTACTCGTCCACAAGAATGCCCGGATTGCAGAATTTTTGCAGAATGCCCATCAAGCACCTCCGATCCCAGTCGTCGGTGACGCGACCACCGTAGTTAATCTGACCAGTGACATAGAGAAGAGCATCCCATGGAACCGTAGCCTGCTCGTCCAGGAAGCGCCGGAGTGTCTCGCGCGAGGTTTCAAGATCGGAGTCGTTGAATTCATAGCGAATGTTCCACCCCAGCGGACCAAACTTGCGCCGCTCCTGCACCAGCGCATGGAAGAACGAAAATCCAACGAGAAGTTTCTTCCATGGCTGCGGTTTGAGACAGCCTTCCCAGATCGACTCGCTTACAATATTGTTGTCAAAGCTGCGAATCAGATTGGCGCGAAGACCCTTCGGCGGCTCGTTGGTGAGCTTGACGCCATTTTGCAGCACCGTCACAGGAAAGTATGTCGCTGGAAAGGAGGTAAGGTAGAGACGAAAGTCTTCGTGAATCACGTCCTGGTTCTCTTCCAGACCAAGCACAATCTTTTCGAGCGTTGGCATCCACGATTTCGCAAGATGGCAATTTTGTAAAAGCACCCAGTCGCCGTTTTTGACAGAGTTCTCGATCAAGCGCTCCGCGTGCGGTCCTTGACCTTGGCCTAGAGAAATGACATGCAGACGCTCGCCGTAGCCTTTCTCCTTTGCGAATTTGAGAAGCATTGCCGTCGGATCGGCACCCTGAGAGAGAACGAAAATCAGCGGTGTAAAGCGGTTCGTTCCTACGTAAACGTCCTCCATTTGAACAGGCGGGAACTCCACAAAGCAGCGGCCGAGGCTCTTCTCTACAAAACTATTCATTGCAACCAGCAAGGATTCCTCCTTGACGACCTTGACGAGCATGAGCTTCTGGAATGCATTGATCTGCGACTCAAAGTCACCGGGCATATTCTCAAAGTAAGGGCCATCCGACTCGAACCAAGGCCGCCACGTGTCAAAGTCTTCCGCGATAGCGGTCGCGAGACCCGCGAATGGTCGGTAGGTTTCCTGCGTGGGGTCTTCGGAATCTTCGCCGTCTTCTTCGTCGTCGCCATTGTCCTCTTCCGCGTTGCCTTCAGCACCGTCCGAGCTCTTGCGCACAACAAGCTTGAGGTCGCGGTCCATCGCGCAAATATTGTCCCACTGCGCGTCATTCAACAACTCTGCGTCGACAGCTTCCGCAGGAGGGCCCGGCATATCCGTGCGATCCACGACGCCGGCACCACGAAGCATTAGCATGAACTCGGGCCGTGTAATACTTACGGCCTCGAGCAGAATCTGGAAACAAATGAGACTCGCAAAGAGCGACTTGTGTGTCTCAAAGAGACCGCGCGCAACCTGCGTGAAAATGTACTCCGTCTGCGCTTTAAGCAGATGCGCGATGCGCCGCTCAAATTCACTCTTGTCGTCCATACCATCATCCGCGGGTTGTGGCAACGTCAAACTCGTGAGGAAGAGCGCTTTGACGAAACTGAGCGAGTACTGGTACATTGGATCAATCTGAGTGAGGTCCGCAATGACAAAGTAGATGATCGCGCCTCGCGTGGCCACGGGGCGATACGAGGCACGTGCCTCCTCAATGCTCACCTGCGTCTTTTTCGACTCCTCGACTCGCTCGTGAATGATTGCTGAGGTCGTCTTGGAGTCGGCAAGAGTGTTGATGAGAACCTCGTCATCAAGAATGTTGCCTGTCGACTCGGAAAGCAGCTGAAGAATCTTGGCTTCGAGATCCTTTAGCTGCTTTGCGTCTGCGGCCATGGTTGTCACAAGCTTATTTTTCTTCTCCTCCACGTCAGGTCGCTCCGACTTGACGACATCGCCTAGAAGCTGATCAGTCAACCCGATAAAGGTCACCGTGAAGTTGATGAGGGTAACCTTGATACAAATCTCCGGCAGATAATGAGGATTCGGCATCTTGGTTGTCATGTAGAACTTGAAGTTGTCGTCGTAGTCGATGTCAGAGTCACCGAGGTGGATAAGCTTCCGTCCACCCTGAAAGAAGACCGCCTTTTGCAGCACCGGCTCGAGTGAGGGGTCAATGTGCTCGTCGAGATCCTCAATTAGGACAGGGCGACCAACGCGGATGCCGTTCTCTAGCGAGCGCAAGAGATTCGGGTTCGACATTTTGATCACCTCGAGGTTATTGACGGACTCGGTGTTTTTAATCCAGCGATTGGCCTGACCCTGCGGGTCAATCATGAGTGGCCAGCGCTTGCCGCGAAAGACCAGCAAGGCGCTGTCTGCGGATACTGCATCAGACGGCAAACCGTCAATCTGCCACGCTCGCAGCTGCACAGGGTTGCCGATCGTGTTTTGCAACGAGGCGCCCTCGGTGCAGGGGATGTTCAGTTCCCGACACCGGGAAAGCCATTGATCTACGAGTCGCTTGCGGAAGGGCCCCGTGAATGCGCCATAGTACGAAATGCAGCCAGCCGAAATCATCACGTCGCCGGTGAGGAGTTCCATGTCCTGCGCAATGTTGACGAGCGTTTGCTTCCAGCGCACACCTTCGGACTCGAGACCCGATGTGAGCTTTTCCGCGCGCACGAGGCGGTCCTTGGTAAGCTGGCTCTGATCTTCGAGCTCTTTCTTGGCAGCAAGTGACTCATCGAGCTGTTGCTGCAGCGCTGCTACCTTGTCGCGAACCGCTTGCAACTCGGCCTGCTTTTCGGCGAGAAGAGCGTTGGCCTGGTCCATCTGCGCATTCATCTCCTTGAGCTTGGCCATTTTGGGCGCCACCTCCTTTGCCACCTCGGAATAGATGTCCATTGCGTGTACAAACATACACAGAGAGGTAGCTGCAATCGACACCTTGCGCACATTTTCGACTTGCATGATTTCCATTCCCACGTATTTTTTAATCTTCTTGAGTGCCGCAGCGGGGATGTTGTCCTTGTCGTACTCTTTGAGATTCTTCATGAAGTTGTTATCATTGAGTAGCTTCTTGGAATTGTCCCAGTCCGGTTTCGAGCCAAAGAGAATGCAGATTGCCTCCATGACTGTTTGCACGGCGGGAGGCGGCTTGGCAAAGGACTTAATTTCGGTAATGTCCTTCTTATCAAGGGAGTCGAGTGATTTGAGCGCGTCATTTAGTGCTGGCATGGCCACATCCAAATCGGCCTGGGCATCCGCTTGCACAGCGCCCACTTCCGCAGCCTGCGTTTTAACGACAGCCTCGTCCTTTGCGACGCGTTCCTCCACCACGGCAGCTTCTGCCTTATCATTGTTGACCTGCTCGATCAGCTTCTCTGTTTCGGCAGCCTTGACAACCAGAACGGGCTGCAGCTTGACCAGTTCGGCCTGGAGATCGTCGACAATCTGGTTCGTCTCGTTGAGCTTCTGCACACCCACCTCCATGCGCTTCTCCACCACCTTGAGTTCCTGACGTTTCTCCGCGAGCATGCTGCGGTAGAGATCGATCAGATCGAGGTAAGACTTGGGTGTCGTGTACACGCGCCTTCGCAGTTTGTCAAAGAACTCCTCCGAAATTTCGATGACACTCGTATGGATCTCGCCGCAAATACTGACGAGAGACTCGCGCACCTCGGGCGTAACATCGAGCTCTGCAAGAAAACGCTGGGCCACAGACTGAAGCGCAGACTGCGGCCACTCCATGTACCAGTCAATGGTCGTACAATTGATGAGAGAAGGAAAGTTACGGCAGCGAATGCGCAGCGAGTCACCTACCGGCGACATGCATAGTACAATGTGCAAGAGATCACGTACGCGCGCGATAAACTGGAGCCGGCAGTTCTCGCGTGTCTCCGGGATGCCCATCTCCTTGACCACGGGAATCATATCGTTGAGAATGCGATCCATCTCGTCTTGCGGGAAGAGATTCGGAATCTCACCGCTGTTGAGGATGTTGTTGATGTCCTCCAGAAAAGCCTCTTCCACAATTTGCGTGTCGGTAAAAAGAAAGACCGTGTTGAGACCCTTGACTCCTGTTTTGATCATGAGCTCCTTGATGTCCTCGTGGAACTCACCGAGCCCGTAGCCTCGCACGAGCTCAATTTGGAAGCACTCAAAGTCGCTCATAAAACTCGCGAGCCGCGTACAGCTTTGTTTGCCGCTACCACCGACGCCGATCAAGAGTGCGTTACCGCGTGGCTGCCGAATGATGCGCGCGATGCGAGAGATATGCTCGATGGCGTCGCCAAAGAATACCAGGTTCATTTGCGTTGGATTCGACATGTTGTACTCGTCGAGATTGTCTTCAAGCACTTGCTCGACTTTGGCCTGATCTTTGGCCACCTCGTACATGCGCTCGTCGAAAGCAAGGCCGGGCCGCAGAAAGTCGCAAAACATGATTGGCCAGTCGCTCTCAAAAACCTTTTCGTGGGTCATACTTAGCTTGAGCTGACGGTTCACTAGCTCGATCAGCAAGTTCGTAAACCATCGCTTGTCCTCGATATTGATCAAACGGTCATGGAAGACGCGCATGGACTCGTGCATAAAGAGAAGTGCAAAGGTGTCCGGCTCGGCGCACTTCTTTGCCGGCGTCATGAGGATTCCTTGAAAGACCTTGGACACATCTCGCAAATTAAACGTGTAGTGCGATTTCGCTGGCGTTGGCAAGAGCTCGAGACTGATGCGCTCAAAGATCTCAACGACGGAGGCGACGATGGGAGCCACGAGATCACGACAGGCGTCATTGGGGAAGGCTTGCGCAAAGCCACCGAGAATTGCCTTGAAAATGTGCTGCATTGTCTTGCTCGAGGCAGGGCGCATGCAAAGGATATTAAAGTGTCGCTTGAAGCGCGGCGTGACGGGGTTGCGTCCACCACCCGGGGGCGCCGCTGCCACCATGATCATGGTGTCCTCAATGTCCTTCCAAAAGAGCTTGTCACGGTCGTAAAAGCCCTTCATGTCGAGAAATTGACGAAGCAGCTCTACAGGGGGCTGCGCGCCGTATTCCTCTACAAGTGGCATGTTGACGTCATCAACGAAGATAACGACACGACGTCCCGCGGGTGCGCCAAGCAGCGTCTTGCGTTTCTTCTCGAGCTTGCCTTCGATTGTGTTTTGCGTGACAAATGAGCTGGTCTGCGCCGAGAAACTCATAAAGATGGGGACGACCGCAAGTCCCTCTGGATCATCTTCGGGCAGCGGAGACGCGCGAGAAAGTGTATCTGCCACCACTGAGGTCTTGCCCGTACCTGTGACACCAGTGAGGAAAACAGGGCGGTCTCGTTTCATGAGTTGACGAATCACGTAGGAGTAGCGTGTTGTATCGACGCTGGGCACGAGGAGCTGAAAGTATGGAACCGAGGCATCAAAGGTAAAGCTCGGAATAATCTCCTCGAAGCTTTTCCATTGACCGCCCGGGTCGCCTTCAATGTCGACAAAGTAGTCATAGACGACGCCGCCAGGTGGAATCTGCACCTTACGGTCGGAGCCATCAAAATTCGCTCGAATCATTTCGTTGAAGCCGTCCCATCCCTCGAAGCTGATCGTTCCTCCGACAGCCCACACGAGGCTGAAAAGGAAGAGTTTGTCGACAAGCTTTTTCGCATCGGCTTCTTTGAGATTGGCGGAAGCATCCTTGGCGAAGAGCTTGACGCCCATTTCGGGCCGCAGCAGAGACTCAAAGAGCTTGCACAGAGCAGTGACTAGGTCTCCATTGAGCGTAAGGACGGGTTCTTTGCAGTTTCGACGCATGTAACGCAGCGCGTCGTCAACGAAAAGGTCAAAGTCCTCAAAGAGATGCTCTCTAACATAGGCCGGCGTTCCTTCAGGCAAGGCGTCTGAGGCAAGCCAACTGATCACCAGTGGTCGCCAACCAAGGTCTTCAGGAGCCATGTACATGACACCCAGACGCGACACAGTCGCGGGAGATGCCACGGCAAGATCCATGACCTCGAAAAGGCACTTCATCTGAACCTTGAGCTTGATGCGCTCACCGTTCGCCAGACAGAGCGTCATGTTATCGTCTAGAACGGTGTTCATGTTCTCAATCCAAAGTGCGTCGATCGGGCCATCGAAAACGGTCCAGCGTTTGACATTGTCAGATCCATCGCAGTCATTGACCGCCTTGCGCATGATCGTCGACGCCAGCCCGTCATGCCACTCTTGCGTTAGTTCATTGAACTCACCGTAAAGCTCACCCATCGTGATGCACTTAGGGTTGAGCACGGTGGCTTCAGCATACTGATACCTCTCGTCATCAACGCCTCGATCGCGCATATTCTTCATTGCAGCCTGAAGCACCTTCCAGCACGTGGTCTTGCCGCCTCCGGTGGGCCCGACAATCGTAGCTCCGAAGCGTACGTTGAAGACGTCGAATTGCTGAATGATCTTGGTGATGAAGCTGGGAACAGGCTGCAGGTTCATGTTGGAGATTTCCTGCTCAATGGCCTCCTGGAAAAGCCCATAGTCATGCGTGGGGACGACGACACCGGGGAACAAATCCGAGACAATAGCATAGAACAGTGGAAGATCTTCGGAAAGACATTTTGGCACGTTCGAGTCGCGCAGGGCACGAATGAGAGTGACGTCTTCACTGACCTCGGGATTGCCGCGCTTGAGACCACCTGCCATGACCAGCACTGACTTCACGGCACGAAGGCCATAATCGTAGTGGGGCTGCTGTGAAAGCTGCTGCGAACTGAGATGGAAGAGTTTGATCATTTTGCGAGAAAGCGTCTTGGCATCGCCGAAACCTTCAGCAAAGAGCATAATTTCGGCAATCAGAGCATAATCTGGAACCATCATCGAGACTGGCCGGAAGCAGACCTTGAGGTTATCAGGCAGCTCCGTGCGGCCGGCATAACCAGGGTTCATGGTAACAATTACGTGATGGTCTTTGAGTAAGATGTCGACGCCCATAAACATGATGCGGGCTTTGCCCTCGAGACGACCCTGGCGCAAGAGTAGAAGCTGCTGTGCCACCACGGAAAGCACCTCGATATCAATGCGGTTAAATTCATCAAGGCAGGTCCACGCCCCGGTCTGGGCGAGTCCGCGAAAGAGTTTCCCCATCATCTTGTAGTCAATCTGATCCGAGCAATTAAAGACAATGCACTGGACACCCAGCGCCTTTGCAAGATCCTTCGAGGACTCTGTCTTGCCTGTCCCGGCAGGTCCAGCAGGCGCAGCGCCGAGCTTGAGCCCGTATGATCCTGTAATGGTCATCCAGCATCGATCCGTCAGCGGTGTAATCACCAGACGGGTCGTGCATCCCTGGTACTCGTAGCCAAAGTTAATGACAGCGTCAGAGTGCCGCACACGGCAATCGTCAACATCAGCATCCCAATAGTAGCGCAGCTGCATCTGCCAGGTGAAGTTTCCAACGTCGGAAATGCGCTCTCGCTTGAGCGTCTCCACGATGTCACGAGCGTGGACGTCGGTGGTGACGAGTGCAACAATGACGCGACGTTGACGCTTGGTCAAATCTCCGCGGATGAGCTCAATGAGCGCCTGAAGCTCATCGAGATTTACCTGGTACCAATCTGCCATCGCGTGCTCCGAGTCTTCGCTGCGCAGTGCGCTTTCCGTGCCCTGTACCCATGTCATTTGCGCTGCCGTGGCGACAATCTGACCAGGGTGTTCGAGAACCCAATGGCGGCGTTCCTTGGTAGGGTAGTCGAGCAGACCAACCTTCATGAGCTTTTGCAAGGAGATACGCATATGGTGTTCCACGGACGAAAGCCAGTCCTCGACGTTACCACGAGCTTTTAGATTCTTTCCGAGTTCAATACGCTCGCCTTCGGGCGAGAGCATTGCCTCAATGTCGATACTGTTGGCTTTGGAACCAAAGTCGAGTCCCACCAAAGCGTCGAAGCACTTGCGCAGATGGGGCTGCACGGCCTGAGGGTCCTTCGTCTGCGCGAGGATTTCCAGCAGCTCATCATTTGCAAGAAAGTAGAAGCGCGGAAAGGCCGCGCGCTTGGTTTCGAGGTAGTCCTCGAGGCTCTTTTGAATTTTGTCAAGCGTCTCGTTGCAATTTTTGAATTTGTCACAAAGACCCGCCAGTGTGCACGCTTTCAGCGAATTTGGGTCGTCCGAGGTTCGCTTCATGTGAGCCTTCCAAAAGGTGTCTACCGCAAAGAATTTTTTGGACTCAACCGGGAGCTGGCGCTGGATATCCGGCGCCGAAAAAATTGTCTCAAGGTACATCCACCCGCGTTGGCAGACAAGCCACTCGTCAAGGGTCTCCTGAAAGGTGACGAGCTTTTTGCGCCACGACTCGACAACATCCTTGATACCGGCAACGTAACGGGAACCCATGATGGTGCTGATGGTAACGAGGGAATCGTCGAGATTTGTCACGATCTCCTCGACGCTTCCGAGAATGTAAACGTCCTTTTGCTCCTTGTAGTTCTTGAGCTCGAGCTCTGAGGTACGCCATACATCCTCAATTTTAGTCAACATGGCCTCGAGCACCATTTCCTGCGCGGCAGCCACGGCGATGCCTTGGATTTCTTCCTCGAATTGACCAATTTGATTCTCCATGAGCTTGCCAAGCGTGAAGCCTTCGACGTTCTTGATCTCGTATCCGACGAGGTCGTGAATCTTCTTCCAGTGTCGCTCCTGCAGAGAGTCGGAACAAAGGGCCACAATGACGGGGAGGGTGATCTGCACGTGATTGACCGCGTCCTTGAGGCTTGGACCCGAGGTCGAGTTGGGAAGCCCTCGAATAGCCTTGAAGGCGATCTTGTTGTGCACCTTGACCTGCTTGTCCATCTCTTCAGCGTCGAGATCTTTGAATTCGGTGTTCATCCATTGCTGCAAGAGCGTGGACCACGACTTGATGCCAGTCCAAAGATCGTACTTGACCTTGAGGTCTTGGACAACCTCGTCGAGAACCTCGAATTCGGACACCTCGAGGTCTAGGTAGGACTGGTTGCTCTGCAAAACTTCGATTTCTGTGCGGATGCGTTCCAGCTTGTCGTTTTGCGTGGTCATGTACGTCACCATCTCCTCCATGTCGGCCCCGGCGTCTTCGATGCCCGGATGGTCGAGGGTTTCGCGCAATGCTGTGATATCCTTTTGCACCTTGGGCACCTGGCTGCTAATGAGTTTGATAAATTTGGCCGTGTCTTCTTCCTTGCGAGCCTCGCATGCCTCGACGGTGGACGTCAAGTCGTTGAGCTGATCCGTGATCATGCGCATGTGCGCGACTTCCTGCTCGGGGACAGGCCACTTGTGGCGTTCCAAAATCATCGCGAATTGTTTAATGTGACTGGAGCGGTCGCCGAGATCCTTGAGGAGATCAGCGGCGATGGCAAGGAATTTACACTTTGTCGTGAATTCCGCCACGGTCGTCGGCTCGAAGGCGGCCTTGGCCATGTTTGTGGCAATATCCTCGAGCAGTTCCTTTGACTCGACGTTCATGATTCCAGGAATAACCTCCTTGATGGCCATGAGGCACTTGTACGGGCTTGGCAAGAGCATCTTTTTCAAGGCACGCGAGTTGACCTGCATGATACCAATATCCGCCGAGATGGGAATGCCACCGAACTCGTTTTCCTGGTATTTAAACTTTGCAATGAGCTCCTCAAATACGTTGAGCTCCAAAGAGCGAAATTCTTGGACCTCGTTCTGCTGCTTGCTAGCATTTTCTTCATAGGTGTCGCGGAAGGGCTCAAACACACGCGCATATTCAAGCGCTTCGTCGACCGCTGCGCGCAGGTCGTCGAGAATGGTGCGCTTGACATTGGTAAACTCCTTTTGATTGAGGATGATAGAGTCAAGCTCGAGATCATCCCCTCCGCCGCCGCCGTCGCCACCGCCTTCGCCGCCCGCGGCTTCGCCTTCCTTATTGGCCACTTGCGTGTACGGCGCGAGTTCTTCGTGAGTAAGAAGTCTATCGGCTGCAGTGAGGACACCAACGGCCTCATTGATGGACTCTTCAATGACTCCTTCAAAGACAGCGTAATTGGGCTGCAAAATGAGCGGGGCAGCGTACTTGCGGCGTCGACGCAGGTCACGTGCTTCGGCTTTACGCTTTTCCCTATCTTCGGGCTCCTCATCCGGGTTTCTTTCGTCCTCCGGGGTCTCGTAGCCGTCTTCTTCGTCTTCACCTTCTTCGAGCTCTCTCTTCTCCTCCTCGGGGGTTGGAGCCTTGGGTTTCGGGCCAAAGGCAGTATCGACAGAGAAGAGAGGCACGGCTTCCTTGACGCCGCCTTTCTTTTCGATGACGATCTCCTTCTTCTTTTCCTCAGCGAGGCGCACGATGCGCTTGGGGCGCACTTTGGGATTGACGATCTCCGAAAAGGATCGGGCTGAGGAGTACGCCATGTCGACAAGGGTCACATTCATTTGAAAGTCAATGAGACGAATGAACTTTGCAAGTTTCTTGCACTCCGTACGAAGAGCGGCGCGCTCCATAAAGGTCATCTTGTGATCGGCGACGATTTCGTTGTGCTCAAGAAACTCGTCGAGAACATGATCGCAGGCGTCGCGGACAATGCGGCGAATCTCGTCAGAGACCTCAATGACGGAAAGCTGGAGTTTTTCGCGGTGGGCTCGCTGTGTCTCGCGAAACTCGTCGAGGGTGTAGGTCTTGGAACGGTCTGCACTCACGAGGCGACGCGCGCCGAGCGAGAGACACATTTGCCGAATCTGCAAGAGCGACTCGCGCAAACGATTGTTGAGGATGAAGAGCTGTTTTTGCAGCACCTCGCTGCCGATTTTGCGTTTGGCGCCTCGTACGTTGCGCTTCCACATTGTAAAGTTTTTCCAGACGCGGAATCTCGCAAAGAAAGAGATACTCTTCATCTTCGAGAAGATGCGAAATTCGTGTTCCCAGAGGTCCATGGGGGTAAACTCAGCCTGCGAATCTGTAAAGTGCGTGACGCCCTCGCGGCTCAGGGTAAAGTAGTCTTCGGGGTCGACCATTTTGTGGTCCACGACGCGAAGTTCGTACACGCTATTAAAGGCGGCTCGTGGGCGCAGGTAAAAGAACCCTCCATTCTCAAACTCTTGGGTTTGTTTGGGCGTGAGCTCGAGCTGTGAGGCAAAACTCACCGGGTAAGAAGCATCATGATCCGCAGGGGTGTCGCCTTTGGCGGGGCTAGGGGCAGTGGGCTCGGCAGCTTTCTTCTGCGCTTTCTGTTGTGCAGACTTGCCAAGGACGCCCATGGAGTTCATTGCCACTGAGGCAAGGGTCGTTGGCCCGCTTGCCGCCGAAGTTTTCGACGAGGCGGGCGTTGGTGCAGGCGCCGGGGCAGCTCGTGCGGGAGATTTCTCGTGGCGAGGACGCAAAAGGCCCTTGGCGAACTTGACAGGTTTTGAGTCCGTGCTCGGATCTGGACGCAAGATTTGCGTAGGTTTTGCGGTCAGAACAGACCCAGTGGTTCCAGTCCCTGTGACTCCAAGGGCGCCTTGCTTGGGCACAAGCTGCGACGATGACGCTTTAGGCGAAGCTCTTGCAATCACATTGCGGCGGAGAGGGCTCGACGCTTTGTGTGAAGCCGCTGCTGATCCCGCGTAGAGCCGCGAGGAAAGACTGTTCTTGCGAGCAATGCCCGCCGCGAGTTCAGACTCTTTTTGCTCTTGTGTGAGGCCTGCGCCACTGGCGCTTTGGCCGGACGCAAGGGGGTCCTCATCTTCGTGATTGTTGCTTTTGGTGGCATTGTTCAATGTCGCAGCCATTCTCGTGGGTGAGTTACCGATGGCGGCGTCACGCGACTCATCGGAGCCTTTCCTTTCCATGCTCCTTTGCGACGTCTACAGAGACGCACGCGTTGACGGATTAACGCTGACGTTCTTCTCCGTCTGGCCGGCAAAGCGAATATTGAATGAAAGAGCGGATGTATGCGCAAAGCTTGGTCTTTCTCGGAGTTGCGCGCGCGAGAGAAAAATACAAGCGCCGTCTTCGTGCACGCGCCCCCTGCGCGTGCTTTTGAAGCTGGCCTTGGCAGGGCGGAGCAAGCTGGGGTCTGCCTGCTTGGGGCGCGACGGCCCGGCGATGGGTAGAGACTTCGTCGCGGCCTTGTGACCGCGATTCTACGCGCTACGTCACAAAGGTCACGTACCTAAAGTGCCTTGCTGAGGCGACGCTCTCTCTGTGCGTACATGCGCCGTCTCTTATTGCAGCATTAAGCGCAAAACGCCAAGCCAAGCAGAGCTTGAGCTTGAACAGTAGAAGTCTCAACGGTCATGAGGTCCCCGCGGTGTCCTCGACAACGGTACACACTCCTTTTTTTTCTTTTTTCTTTTTTTCCAGATCTTGGCACCCCGCGTCTACATCTCTTGATTTGCACCATGAGCTCGACCACAAGTATAGAAGTAAAACAAGGAGAGCGTAGTGGTGAGGGCGAACGATTTAATCTTTATGGGGATGCGGCAGGTCCGGCAGAGGTAGTGGTTCCGGTTTGGATGACAGGGTGCTCAGACAAGCGTCAATCTTGGCAGACATGCCCGCTCGTTCCGGGGCGACAGCCTTGACAACCCAGCTCGGAATAGAGCCATTCGGGTCTATCATTTGAACATTGCTCATCAGACTCGCGTTAGGCTCAGTCGGATGGGGCTCGAGTTTGATGCCCGCAGAGAAAACCTTTGCCCTCACGTATTTGTCCGAAGGTGGACTTAGAGCATCTGGAGCTGACACCATGATCACCTTGACGGTGCCGTCTTTGTCGATCTGGCGAAAGGTAATAAGGACCGAATCTCGGGCCGTAACGACCATGGGAAAGGGCGACTTGTACTCTACATGTTGGACGTCGCAAATGTCGATGGGAGCGTCATCAAAGGCCTTGCGCAAATACGCTAAATCAAGTTCGCGAAGCGGCGTGCTGCGCTTGTAGAGATCGTCGTAGTCATCCCGGTGCGCAGGATCTGACATGTATGCCGCAGCCACAAGTGGGGACGCGCGAATTGTGCCAACGCCCTTTGTGTGCGTGAGGCCGCGCTCGGTCTTGAGGTAGCACTGGACACCGTTATAATTCTTTAAAAACGTCCACCCATCCCCTTCACCGACGCTGATCGCCTTTTCAAAGGCAGCGTTGGCGCCTTGAAGAATTTTCGTAAACTCTGCCATTTCTTGCGCGGTCGCCTTGGGTGGACCTGAGAGCTCGGCTTCTGCAGCGGCGAGGGCCTCTGGCGTGCGGCCGCGACCCTGGCCAACGCCAAGAAATTTGCGCGTCTCAGCAACTTTGAAAACTTGCCTTCGCAATGATTCGTCCATGAGCGCCTGCATGAAATCATTCAGCTCGTGGACACGCGCTTGCAGGAAATCCTCATCAAGACTGGAGAACCAGGTTTTCCCCGGCAGCTGCGGAAGGACACCATGGCCAAACATGCGACGAAGTTCGTGACGCAAGGTATCGAACTGACTGAAGCGACGCCAGACGTACCAGGCCAGACCCTCATGCTCGACGCGAACACGGTACTGGGCGTATAGGTCGTCGACGACTCGACTCCCGACGACGGAAACCTTCAAGGTATGACCTTCCTTGTCGCGTACCTTGCGCTTACCTTGCGGCGCATTGTCTGCGCCAAGACCAGTGCCTGGTCGCGGTTTCTGCCGGTCGTACCCCACGGCATCGGCGTACCACGATGCAAAAGCTAGCATGGCAGCAACGCCAGCGCAAAAGAGGGTACATGGGTGTGTTTCACCCAGCATTGTAGCAGAGGCAAGCGCGGCAAGCGCAGCGCCCGCCCCAAGAGAAAGGACATTTTCAGAAGCAGTGATAAGAGAACTCAGCGACTGCGGTACAATTGCCGTGATTGACGAAGCTTCGTCCGACGAGGACTGGGTCGGAAAACCCGCGTGGGTCCGAGCAATGACGACTGCCATGATGACGGTAGTGGCGGCGCCAGCCCTGAGAAATCGCATTTCGAGGTTGGGCGTCTCGCGAGCGCGAAAAAAGTGGAACACTAATGTGCAGGCAGAGACTGCGAGTACCACGGCAGCCCAGCGCGCGCGTGCGTCGTACAGCGCAAGATCGCGCCCTGTCTTGGTTGTGGCGAGAACACGCGCAACGACGTACACGAACAAGGCTGGGCCCGCGAGCAAGGGGGCTGGTGATGGCAGGGTTGACGGCGAGTCTTCTCGAGGATCTTGCGCTTGGTCAAAGGCAAAGAATTGGCAAGTGAGAACTGCAATTGCCAGCACGGATGTCACCCAAAGCTCTGTGCTTTGCGCCGTGGGATCTGCGAGTGCTTTCGTCGTGATATTTGTAGCGAGATCCTGGAGCTTAGCTTCTGGGCCTTGATGGCTTTTCGCGCCATCTGTTTTTCCATTTGCCTGAGGCATGGAAGAAGGCCTTGTATTCTTGGGAGCTGCTGCTGTTGCTGCTGCTGTTCCTCCTGCTGATACTGACGCGGTCGACGATGGCTCGGGCTTAATGGTTTGCGTCGGTTTTTCTTGCTGCTGTGTGGAGACGGCAGACGCCGGTGGCGATGCTTGTCGATTTCTTGGTGTCGAGGCGGGCGAAGATGCAGTTGAGTTTGTCGGAGCAGAGGAGGAGACATCCTCTGTGGTATTAACCAGCACGCTGGGCGCATGCTTCGCGCGACTGGCCTCGAGATGTTCGCGAAGCGGATCATTGCTGGCATCGACAAAGAAGCGCTTCATGAGAATGTCAGGCTTGTTGATATGCGGGGGGTACTTGTAGGTGAGATTTTGCATGAATCCCGAGCCATCAGCATTCATCTTGCGCAAATCCTCGGTAGTACCTTTACCGTGAGGGAGCACGGCCACGATGCGAAGCGGGAACTCCTGCTCAGGGTCAAAGGTGCATGTGTCCATGACCTCGTCGCCGCGCTTTGTGCGAATGAGTTTTTCGCCTGCATTGATCATGTGCGTAGTGCTGTCTTCGCCGTTTTCGCTAATGTTGCGCACCACAAAGTTTTCCTCGTGTACGTCGATGTGCTGTAGGACCTTAAGCATCATGACGATCTTGCGAATTTTCCAGCCGACTCCCATGGCTTTGAGCATAGGATCAATCGAGTCCGAGGCATCATTGTTCACGCGCCAGATCCCACAAAAGTCTGTGGGCTGCGCAGGACCTCGCGAGGTCGCCCGCCCGCGGGTCTCAGGCGTCTGCGACATTTCGCAAACAAAAAAAGGTAGGTCTTCCGCTTCCCAGCACGATGGACCTCGCGTCTCGCGGACGCGCGTGCACGAGGCGGACACAGGGACGATGAGAGGAGTTAAGAATGTATGCGCGCGAGGTAGAGACGGGTTGCGAGCCCCGTCTTCCGTCCGGGTGCTCGCTCGCTCGCTCGCTCGCTAGCTCTCTGTTTGAGGGGCCGTATACGCGCTAGGAAGATTTTTGCGCCTCACAGCGCAAGTGGCCTAACAAAGCACCTTGACTTTTCCCGCAAGAATTAGGCCATTTGATTGGAACCCATACTTGTGATCGAAAAGAGAGGATCTCGACGACTAAAAAGGTGGTTGCGCTGGTGCCCAAACGCAGCTAGTTAAGACGGATGTATTACTGCCTCGCACGTCAAGTCGTTTGCTCTCATTATCGATCTTGTTTGGCATTGAGCGCTTCATTCTGAATTTGCGTGATTTCTTATGCGATGTCAGAATCGAAACTACTCAGCTCCACAGAAAGCGGCGCGCTTCATTGGGTGATTATATGTTCCTAATCTTGCAGTCGCATCATACCATAGACTGGACCTTGCAGGGCTTACGGATTCATCTGTGTGATAGTCGTAGAGTAAATCGGCCTAGATGGGAAAGAGCGGCCATGCAAGCATGCCAAGCTGCTAACTTAGTGTGCGTTGCGCCTTTTGCGTTTCTGTATAGTATCTTTTTAAAGGCTTGACAGTGAATAATTTTTACATTTTTTACAAGTTTTTCTTACACAATTGCCGACGCTCAGGCGTGGCTATCCTTTCACGCGCGTGCGCTGTACCGGACATCGACGAGAATTCTCGTATGTCCGCTCGCAGTCTAAAGAAAAGACGGCGTTGGTGTGTTGTCTCCTCTACTTCTTCGACTTGGGGGCAGCCTTCTTCTTGCCGCCGGCGGCGGCCTTCTTGGGCTTGTCCTCGGCCATGGCCTTGGCGGCCTTGGCAGGCTTCATTGCGCCCTTCTTCTTGGAGCCGGCCTCCGCCGCAAACTGCTGCTTGCCATCCGCCATCTTTCCTTGATCGATCGAAGCGTCTAGCTTGCGCTGCTTGTTATGCTGTTGTGCTTGGGATTCTCGTCGAGTTGCAGGTTTGCTTGCGTCTCGGTCGTCTCAACTCCGGTCTGCCCCTCGCGCTTTCATGTTGCATCCTCAAAGTCACGTCGTCGCACTGGTCATTGTCAAGTTGCGCCTTCTTCGCAAAGCTCGCGAAGAGCGAGCGCGGAGAGCGAGCCCGTCGGCGCGCCGGCCTGCCGGCTTTCGCTCGGGTCGAGGCGAGGCGAGGCCAACAGGGTCCCAACGCACACCTCGCCGACGGAGAACCCGCTCTCAAATGCACGCTCTCAGGGGTCACGAGTGACGTCTTCGGAAACTAGGGTAGGGTCGCGCCGCCCGTGCTCGCGTCGCGGCGACCGGGACCGCCGCTGCCGCGCCGCAGCCGAGCGCGTCGGAGAAAGCCAGCCGTGCCGCCAACTGCGCACGCAACGGCAAGAGCCGCAGTGGCCGCTGCCGTCGGGCCCGGCCGAGGCAGGCCACTGGTTGCAGCCTGGACGACTCGACTTGCTGGTGCCAGCCAGGGCGCGGCCGCCGGCTCATGCCCCCAGCTAGAATAGACAATCTGACCATCTGGCTGATGATGATGATGGAAACGCTGCTGCAGCAGCAGCAGCTTGTTGTTGCTATTGGTGGCATGGCTGCCGGCTTTGAGAGCCGAGTTGGCGCTGCTTGGCCGTGCGTGCGTGCGTGAAGCTGAGATTGTCAGCGGTGGCGGCAGCGGCGGGTGGGTGGCTGCGCGCGCCTCTGGAGCGTGCACGTTCGAGCGATACCGCAGCGAAGAAAGCGCGAGCGAGGGTGAAACGCGGTGGCTTGACGGCCGGTCGTGCAGTGCGGTAGGTGGACAGAGTATGCTGTCGTAAGCGAGTTCTGACTGCTGGCCAGTCAGTCAGTGGTGCGCCATCGTCGAGGCTGAATGGTGGCTGGTTGCTGTTGCTTGATCCATGGCCCAAGCTGCCATGCGTCAAGAACCTGCGAGCGTGGCGCCTGCGCCAAGGCAAGGCAAGGCAAGTCGGGGGGTGAGAGGCTGCCTCGATGCCGGGGTGGGTCTGGATCGATCGGTCTCACGAGCACCTGCGGCATGCGCGTCTGGCTCTGGGCCATGCCTACGGAGGCTCGGAGACTCGTGCTTCCATCATTTCTACCACTGTCACGGCACGCACCTCAGCACTCACGCACTCCCTTACTCGTCTTGGCCGTGTTCGCATGCGCATGTCCATGTGGTCGCGCAATGGGCCGCTCGGCGGCCGCCAGGCCTTCTCATTCGGCCCCGGCCCACGGCCCATGAGCAGGCTCGCGCCGCGGACAGATGCGGAGGTAGACAGGAATGATGGCCATTCCTTCACCGGTTTCCTCGCGCTCTTCACAGGGCGGATACCTCTGCGACACGAGACTATCTGGCTGCCTGCAGCTGCAGCTGCTGGCTGCTGCTGGTCGAGCGAGGGTCGATCGAATGACGATGATCGCGACCCGACCAACGCCTCGGCCTTGGCCGATCGACGTCGATGCGTTGCCTGCTGCTGCTGCCGCTGCTGCGTGCACGTCACCATCGCCACCATCACCAGCGGCCAGGGCCCGTGCGCTTTATCCATTCTACCAACCCCAAAACAAATTCACGTTTCTTGGCTGATGAGATAGATCACTCTGCAAAACTAACACTTTCACCGCAGCCTCCCCGGTTCGTCTCGGCGCGGCCGTGACCGCTGGCCGCACTTTCGCTTCGCATGTCTGGAAGTGGCCATGGTGGACGTCTTATGTGCTGCCTGCGCTCGTGGCGAATGGCCCTGCAGGTGGGTGGATGGACGGGCGGGACGGGACGGGACTGAAGGAAAGGGAAGGGAAGGGAAGGTTTTCTCGTTCGCAGCGCGATGGCCGTTGACGCTCCCGCCAGGACCCCTCCCCGAACTGGACTTGGACTGTTGGTCGTCTCTTGGTTCGAGTCCACCGACCTCGACCGAGCACCTCGTCTCGGGCACGGACCGCGCCGCGCCGCGCCGCGCCAAGCCGCGCCAAGCCAGGCTGCAGCTGCAGCAGCTGCTTGCTGTCCTGGTCGCTGCGCAATCTGCAGCTGCTGTCGGCAACGGCCTCGCGGCTCATCAATCCATCGGAGCCGCTCATTTCGGCGCACACGCGCTTCTTCTTTCTTTCTCTCTTTCTCTTCTGCCCTTCGCTTTCGCGCAAAACCGACGGCCGCAGACCGTCCGTCCATCCGCGCCGCGCTAATGAACCGGGCCGCCAGTCGCAGACGCACGCAGACGCACGCAGTCGCAGTCGCAGTCGCAGGCGCTCGCCTGTCCGCTCGCGCGCTCGCTCGCTCGCTCTCGCGGACTCCGGAGCGGCCGCGTCGCCGCGCCTCGCCTCGCCTCGCCGGCGATTCCGGGCGCTGGCCGTGCCCTCCGGCGGCTTCGCGCCCGCGCCGCAGATGCGCGGTCACGGGTGCCGCCGGGTCCCGCGTGGGGGGGCACTGTGGAGACCCGGTTTCCCCGGCGAAAGGCCGATTCCAGTCAAGTCCAGAAAACCCATCGGGATACTACTACACGCACGCCGCCGCGGTCAACCAGCCGGCCGTGGCGCTTCTGGGCGCGAGGAGTCGCGGCTCGCGGCGACACTTGGGAGCCGGAGGCAGCGCGAAGCAGCGCGGGGGCGGAGTCGTGTGCTGCTGCTGCGTCGCGGCCTGCTGGCAGAAAGATAGAGTCGGGGCGAGTCACAGGGATGGAGGGAGAGGGCAGGAGCTTGCCTCGAGCAGAGCTCGGCCTCGCTCGGTGCCCGGCCATGCGATGCGATGCCATGCCATGCCATGCCATGCCATGCCATGCTGTGCTGCGAGGGCGTGATGGCGGCGACGCGGCGCGGAGCGCGAGGATCGCGAACGGCCGGCTGGCTGGCTGAGCACGGAAAGTACTGGCCGGTCCGAGGGGCAAGGAAAAGAGCAACGCCCCCCCCCCCCCTCGCAGCCGTCCATTCCTTCCTTGGTTCATTGGCCGCCATGCCGGATATCTTACTACGTATCATTAGCCCAGGAGAGGAGTGGTACGGAGCCGGGACAGGACATCTTGACGCTGCAGCTGGCAGTGGCAGTGGCTGCTGCTGCTGCTGCTGATGATGAGACGGAGACGACGACGACGACAATCCTACGACCAAGCGCATGTCGAGGGCGGTGCGTGGCTTGGAAGCAGAGGCGAGGCCATGCATGCGTGCGTGCGTGCACAACAACTAAACTAACGCGAAGAGCGGGTGCAACGTTGGGTCAGGCCGCCGCGCGGCACAGGCGTGCTCGCCACCGAACACATCACAACGCATCGCATCGCATCGCATCCTTTTTCCCTTTTCCCAGCCGTGACAAATGGACTGCGACCACTGCGAGTCGTTCGTTCTTCGTGCGGCTTTCGACCAACCAGCTTTTCTCACCCCCCTCCCCCGATCCCCCACCTTGTCGCCTTTTCGGTCGAAGAGCGAGCGCGCGGCGCCGAGCGAAAGCCGGAAGGGCCTAGGGACCTCGTAGTGCCCAGCTACCGGAAAACCTGGCGCACCCGTGAGCCAGCCACCGCCACTCACTGACAGGGAGGCGAGGAGGGGCGAGGCGAGGCTGGCATAGAGGGAAAAGCAGGGAGAGCGAGCGGGCGGGCGCGCGACTATAAGCGAGTAAGCAGCGAGCGGCGAGACGAGACGAGACGAGACGCAGCCCGGCGCGGCGAGGCAGAGCAGCGAGCGAGCAAACAAACCCGCAACTCGACCGAGCGCCCCGCGAGACCTCCGCAAAAGCAGCGAGACAAGCACAAGCACAAGCACCAGCACCAGCGCAAGCACCAGCAAGAAGAAGCGCAGCCGGCAGGCTCCGCAAGGAGGCGCGAAGTACACGCTCTCGGCGGCAGCGCCGATCTCGATGGAAGGGGAGCTCAACGCACGAGTCTGGGCCAGCATCAAGGAAAGAGTAGAACATGGCGAAGATGAATCGGCTTTCATGGTCGTGGACCTTGCAGATGTGGACAGCAAGGTGAGGGCCTGGCGCGCGCTCCTCCCTCGCGTGGAGCCCTTCTATGCCGTCAAGTGCCACGACGACCCGCAGATCCTGCGCCGCCTCGTCAAGCTCGGCGTCGGATTCGACTGCGCCTCCAAGGGCGAGATCGACCTCGTGCTCGAGGCCGGCGCCAGCCCCGAGGACATCATCTTCGCCCACCCCTGCAAGGCGCAATCGCACCTCCTGCACGCCGCCCAGGTCGGCGCCGAGATGATGACCTTTGACAACGACGACGAGCTCTTCAAGATCAAGCGCCACTTCCCCGGCGCCAAGATCCTGCTCCGTCTCCTTCCCGACGACTCGAGCGCCGTCTGCCAGCTCGGCGTCAAGTTCGGCGCCGACATCAAGGCCGTGCGCGGCCTCATGCAGACTTGCCTCGACCTCGATCTCAACCTCGTTGGCGTCAGCTACCACGTCGGCAGTGGATGCCAGGACATCGCTGCCTTCTCCGAGGCCGTTCATCTCGCGCGCCGCGCCTTCGACATTGCTGAGGAGCTCGGCATCCAGCTCAGCATCCTCGACATTGGTGGCGGCTTCCCCGGCGAGTCCGTGCGCCACTGGAAGGCCGCCGCGGCCGCGCGTGAGGCCGCCGAGTTCAACGGCGTCGACGACGACAGCCTCGAGGCCAAGGGCGACGCCCGCCTCTTCCCGGCGCTTGCCCGCCAGCTCGGCCCCACGCTCGACCAGCTCTTCCCCGCTGAGTCCGGCGTGCGCATCATTGCCGAGCCCGGCCGCTACATGGTGCACTCCTCCTGCACCCTGGTCGCCAACGTGCTCGCCCGCCGCCGCACCGTTGTGCGCAACACCGAGGTCTTTCGTTACTACATTAACGAGGGCGTCTACGGTAGTTTCAACAACATCATCTACGATCACGCCACCGTGCAGGGCTTTCCCCTTCGCGTGCGTGGCCGCCGCCAGGTAGAGCGCGAGGCACTTCGTCGCAGCGGATCGGGCGAGGACCCGCTCGCTCCGGGCGCCGCCGAGTCGGACTTTAGCGACGACGATGAGGCTGCTGCCGGTTCTTCCTCCGAGAACGCCGTTGCCTTTGTTGGCGAGGTCGATGGCGAGCAGCTCTGCGAGGGCAGCGTCTGGGGCCCCACCTGCGACGGTCTCGACTGCGTTCTCAAGGATTCTTACCTGCCGCGCCTCGAGGTTGGCGACTGGATGTACTTTCCGGACATGGGCGCCTACACCGTCGCCGCTGCCGCCAAGTTTAACGGCTTCGAGATCGCCACCAAGGTCTATATCTGAAAAAAAGAAGAGACGCGCATGCCCGCTTTGACAAAACGATGACGATTGCACCTCGTCACCCATCAGTTCGTCAAAAGCTCGCCTTCTCTACCTCTTCTTTTTTCTCTCACAACCCCGTTCTTTTCTCTTTGCACCACCACCCCACACTAGCAAGCTCTCTTTACTTTCACAAGAAGAAAGAGCCCCGGTGGAGCTAGTTTTAGCTAGGAGCTAGCAAACGACGCGCCCGGACGCGAGCTCGTCGTTCTGATTACGTGACTATGTATACCACTTAGAAAATAAAATGCTTTTCAAGTTCTCATCTCAAGTCGATTGGTGTCGTACTCACAGTGTGGTATCTTTGGTGCCGAGGCGGCCGATCCTTTTGGACGGATTTTGACTCAATCTCGCCTCTGTCCCGAGTCACACCTATGTCCCTGGCAGCGGGACTAGTATCGTTCTGGCCCATGTTCTTTCTATCCACCTCACTTGCAAACGAAAGCGAAAGTCTCGCGACTGTCCCGCATTGCACAAAGTCCTGACATTGGGACTACGAATTTCTCCCCCACTTAGGTTGCCTCACTTGCAGACAAAGAATTTTGGGCAATCAAGATTCTATGGCCAACAAAATGATTTCGATCCGATATACATCTCCTCAAGGCCCACCAGACCTCTTTATATGACCTCGTCGTGTAAAATAACAGCACCATTCTCCTCTCTCTCTCTCTCTTTCCCTCTCTCTGGTTGCCTTTCTTTTTGTGATTGTCGTCATTGGACAAAGTTATGAAAATCTTGCAACAGGTTCGAGTACACTAGGCCTACGGAAAGTGAGCATTGTGGGATGAGGGAACTGACACTTGGCTAATCAACCATCCAACCAACCAACTAGCAAGTAGACAGATGGAGTGAGTCACTGTGACGTGTTGGGGATCACTTAAATTTACACCGTGACGCAGCAAACGCTCGAACGTGTTGGTAAAAAGGAGGCTTTGCTCGTGCGTGTTCGCTCACTGCAGGTCCGAATCTTCTTCGGAAGAGAGTGCGCGGCTTCCCCGTCCTTGTGCTTGAAGCTAGTTAGCTAGCAAGGTTAGGGTAGCTTAGCTCAGCTTCGCTTACTTGCCCTCGTGGGCGGCGCCGTCCTCCTTGTCATTGAGCTGCTCCACGAGCCACTCGAGACCGTCCGAGAGACCCTCGCCAGACTTGGCCGAGCACGCCTGGATCTGAAAAGCGCGGTCGTCGTTAATCTGAAGAAGGTCCGCCACCTCGGACGCCGAAATAGCGCTGAGAAGGTCCTGCTTGTTGGCAAAGACAAGCACCGGGGTGCCAGCGAGCTTGTCCTCCTTGAGCAGGGAGGCAAGCTCTTCCTGGGCCTCGTCAATGCGGCTGCGATCTGCCGAGTCCACAACGTACACGAGCGCGTCAGTGTTATCGTAGTAGTTGCGCCAGTACGGGCGAATGGTCTTCTGGCCACCAATATCCCAAACGTTGAGCTTGAAGCCGGCGCTCTGAATAGACTTGATGTTAAAACCCTGCGTCGGCATGATGTTATCAATATCCTCAGCGGACAGTTTCTTCAGGATAGTCGTCTTGCCGGCATTGTCCAGACCCAGCACCAAAAGACGCGCCTCGTCATCCGACTTCTTAAGCTTGCGCAGCAAGTTCAGGAGACCCATGGTTTCGTTTGTTTGGTGGACGCGCTCGGCGTTCTAGTTCTTCGCTTCTTTCTTCGACGTCGATATCGTCGTTGTTGTTTGCAAACAAGCACGCACGTAAGCAAGAGTCGTCGAAGTTAGCTCTCCACTCCTTTTTGACTCCGCACGAACGCAGCCTCTTGATTGATGCCAGTCTCTCTTTTCTCAGCGTGGGCGGCCAGGCAGAACTTACCGAGCTGGTTGCGGCGCGCTTCGAAGGCCCGTGCTTCGTGCTCCTGTCGTCGGCGACGCTGCTTCTTTCGCTCCAAACGACAAGATGTAAGCGATGAGAGACCTTTGAAGTTTGCCGACCTTCTGCCGCGCAATGTCTTGCCGTGCAACGAGAGCTCTTCTCCTTAGCCCGGAGCACGCCAATTGGCTTGAGGCTCGAGCCCATCGTAACCGTCTCTTTAGAGTTTTCCGTAACCAAACTCTTACTAGCCCAACGGATACCTATGCAAGTCAAGGTGGAGGTAAGCTTTGGCACGTTGAGCTGGCTGGCTGGCTGGCTGTCTGGCTCGTAGTAGCGCTTGCTTGCCGTAATACGCTCTTATTTGCCGTTGTGCGATCAATATTCAGCCGGCCTCTGCCTTGTAAAGGCATTGGCTTTTAAAAAGAACGAAACCGTCCACATTGGGGACTTTAAGGCGTTCGCCATGTATGAGCTCTACCCAGTCCGAGAAGCAAGTGCCAATGCTTGAGAGCGTCTGAAAGAAGTGGGCTTGGTGCGTAAGGGCGGCGCGTGTGTAATATGAGCAGTGAGAGGCAGAGAGAGACAGAGAGAGACTCAGATGAAACAAGGAACAAAGCTAGCTGTCCGCCTGGCAAGGATGACATGAAGACTATCGCGCCGCGCGCCGCGCCGCCCTTGGGTGCCGCAATTGGCATCGAGATCGCAAAGGGTCGAACCGGGCAGCTCGGCGGCTTCGCATAATGGGCTTTGGTCGCGGGCAATGATCGCGCGACCTATTCGGGAAAGGCTTGTGCTATGGGGCGCCGGGGCTGCCTGCGGAGCGGCCCTGCACGCTCTCGGCTGTGCAGCCTATGCCGCCTGGACATCTCAAGCCTCTTCTTCTGATTCTGCTTCTTCTTCTTCTTCTTTTTCCTCGCATGCTACGGACGAGCCTGAAATGCGCTGGAACGATATTGATGCCGATCTCACGCTCTCTGGCGGTAGCACCAAGATCGCTTGCCCGATCGAAGTGGTCAAAGCTTTTTTATTGGCTCAGAGTTGCCGAGACCTCGACGCAATCTGCAACTTGGTGGCAGAAGACATTATTTACATCAATGAGCCACATCCACCTGAATATACAATTCGTGGCAAGACCATGTTTCGAGAGGCTTTTGCTGCTTCAGCGTGTATGCGATGCATCAAAGCAGACTTGACAACGCTCAAATTTGCGCGCAATGGCTCCCTTGTCTTCGTTGAGCGCATCGATAACTTTCTCATCAATGGCACCTGGCTAAGAATACCCATTTGTGGATACTTCAAGGTAAGAAAAGATAGCCTTGCGCCGTGGAGCCCTTCCTTGGCTTTTATATTCACCAGCTTCTGACTGACAAATGCTCTTCTCTGTCCAGGTTTGCCAAGGCAAGATTGAGTTTTGGAAGGACTATTGGGACTATTGCCGCTACAAGGAGTTTGTTCGCAACACTTTTGGCAAGGGGGCAAGCATGCGAGCTGCCCTTGCCCAGGACCAAATCGTCAAACCTTCCGCCTCGGCCTCATGACGCGGACATGCTTTCCACAACTCTGTTTCCCTTTCTCCAAGTTCCCCTTAAAGAACATGTCCGCCAGTGGCATCGTTCGATTTGGCGCACACGACTCGTGTTCGCCTGAGCAATGTCGTGAAGACGATCAACTCTCCTCCTTTTTTTGCGTGCTGCTTTTCCACAGAGATGCAGGCAGACCCAAATCACCTCTCGCCGCCATTCTTCACTCGAAAATCATGAACAGCATTCATTTCCGCTGTATACACCAAAAGCAACGAGCTCCATCAACTTATCTGTCAAGTTGGGACGGACGCTGGATGACAACCGGGTCCAAAAAAAAAAACACCGCGAAAAAATTGCGCGAAAAACCAAGGCTCTGCCGCGCCAGTCTTATTTCTCTCGCAGCGCTCGGGTCCACGATCAACGTGCGCGGGACCGCAATTGTCTCAGGAGTGCGCCTTGCCTAGCTGACTACCCGGCGACCGGTCTCCCTCCGGCGGTCCTCTGCGCGGCGTAGCTCGTTGCGTGCGAATCGGAAAAGAGGCGCCGAGCGAGGCAGAGCAAGTGGTCGCGAAGGTCACAAGCTCATTCCAGAAGCATGAGCGGGCTCTCGCGGCTGGCAGACGTCGGCCAGCGCACGGTGGTTGCGGGGCTCATTGGCGCCACCCTTTTCCTTGGATACTCGACTTTCAACCAGAGCGTGACGCTGGTCGAGCGCAGACAAAAGCTCAATGCCAGGCTTCGCGAGCTGGAGGAGCAGGGTGTTGTCCCAGAGGGAACCTCTGACGGCAAGGTCAAGGGCCTCAAGCTCGACATGAAGACCATGGAAGTCACCTTTAACGACGAGGTTCTTGACTCCAAAAAATAAGACTTGCTTCGCGTGAGTAAAACAACCAACTTGATTTTTCTTTCCTTTCCTGTTGAAACTCCTTTTTCCATCTTTCGGCTGTCGATGGATTGCATCAAGTCTCTTCGTTACTTGACTTGACTTCTCTTTCTTTCTGCGCTAGCGAGAGCACGACGGACAGCCAGTGGATCTTGTGCCTGATAAACAATGTATTTCGCTTTGTTGTATCGTGAGCGAGACAGCGGCTATACTGGCCGTTCTCGTTCATATCAACGAACTGAACCAAATTGGCACATCCTTTCACTCGTGCGCGACGTTTAGCCAGTAGATCTTGTGCCTGATAAACGATAGCCTTTTGCCTTGTTTTATCGTGTGCGGGGCAGCGGCTACACCGGCCGTTCTTGTAATGAACTAGACAAAAAAAATCGCACGTCCTTTCACTCGCTCTCCTCTTTCCTCTCTTATATTTTATAAAGGGCAGGACAGATAGTCTTTCTTTAACATGTAGTGGAACCTAAGCGGCGGTCTTGTAGTGGTTGAGACGGTACAAGAGGCAGCGACCGCGATCGTTGCCGAGGGCAAGCATACCCGATCCAGGGCTAAAAGAAACTGCACTAGCATAATGCAGCGGAGTTTTCGATGTCGGCCAGTTCTGCACAACGCTGAGCGTGTTCGTGTTAAACAGGCGCACGGCATCCTGCTTGCGACGCGACATCAGCGCAAGCAGTTGACCATCGCCATTAAAGGTCACCTGGTCCACAGCGGTGGTGAGCGACATGATGGCCTTGGTAGGCTCCGGAGCCTTGCTCGCGTCTGCGCGGCTCAATGCGTCCATCTCATAAAGGTTCACAACACCGTTCGAAGAGCCAACGGCCAGCCGATCGTTCGCATTCGTCACGGCCAAGGAGCGCGTCCACGTGCTACCCTGATCCTGAAAGCGAAAAAGGATGCGCCGCGTCCGCATGTCCCAGCAATACACGCGACCATGATCGCCGCCAGAGTACAGGTAGCGCCCATCCTGCGAAAAAGCAGCACAAGACGCGTTCTCGTTCATCTTGACGTTTGCCACCCACTGCTTGGACTCCTGCGAGACGAGGATAACGTTGCCGTCATATCCCATAAAGGCCAGGAGAGAACCGTCCGGAGCCACGGCCATACTCTCCAAACTGCGCTCCGCTCTGCCTAGAATGTTCGGAACCTTGCCTACGGACCCGGACTCGAGGTCGAGCCAGTAAAAGAACCTGCGTCGGCCGACGCAAATGAGCTGCTCGTGATTACGACCCGTAAATTGCGCGTTAAAGATGGGCATATCGCGAAGGTAAACAGACTCTACGCGGGCATTCACCTTGCCGTCGACCTTGAAAATGCGCACTGCCTTGTCGTATCCCGCGGTGGCCAACAGCTGCCCCTGTTTGTGCCACGCCACGCTCTGCACTACGGCTTTGGATGGCGCGTGCTGGTTCGCGTCGTTCAGCCGGGACACGTACAAACGACCCGGAGGGAGCCGTCGGAACTCGTTTGCTCTCCGCGTGAGGGGCTCGCTGCTACGGAGGAGAGCCATCTCTTCGTCCTCGGAATCTGCATCATCCGCATCCCCCTCTGCGTCGTCACCAGCGTCCTTTCTGCGCGCACGTTTGCGTGAAGGCAACTCCGCCCATTCTGCGTCGCGGTTCATTTTCCGAAATTGCTCTCGGAGTCGCTTCGAGTATTCTTTGCCGTCCACCACGCCTTCGTCGCGATCTTCGCGCAGCTTGCGCGCCTTGCTCGATTTGCGAAGATCGACTTGGACCGCAAGATCGTCGTCGTCTTCCCACGCTGCCGCGGCGGCCTTCTTCGTTTGATTTTTCTTCTTCTTTTTCGTCAATCCAGAGTCTTCTTCGTCGCTGTTGTCAGCGGCGCCCTTGTCCTCGACAAAAATGTCCGCGTCGCGCAGCTCTCGCGCTTTGGCGCCGCTGTTGACAGCCTCCAGCTCCTTTCGGGTCTTTGAGCTTTTAAGGTTGCCGAAGAGGGCCATTTCCAGCGCCTGTTCTTCCTCGTCACTCTCTCCGTCGTCGTCGTCGTCGTCGTCGTCGTCGTCATCGTCTTCTTCTTCTTCTTCTTCTTCATCCTCCTCCTCCTCGTCGTCATCACCATCCTCTTCTTCAGCATCCTCGTTCGCGTTCGACCGTGCGCCGTTGCGCGCAATCATTTGCGAAATGAGATCGCCTTCTTCTTCTTCTTCTTCCTCCTCCTCCTCCTCTTCTTCTTCTTCTTCGCCACTCTCGATCACGTCATCGGAATCCGAAGATTTCTCTGCACGCTCTTTCGTCACAATCAGCTCCTCTTGCTCCTCCTGGTCATCTTCCTCGCTGTCATCATCGTCCTTGGCGGATGGAGGGGCAAATCGCGAGCCCCTCCGCGTAGTGCGCGGCGTAGCGAGGATTGTCTCTGCCGTACGATGAGAAGCTTCAGCTTCCTCTTCGTCATCGTCCTCGTCCTCGTCGTCGTCATCTTCATCCACTACCTCGTCGTCGTCATCGCCGTCTTCGACTTGGGCATCGACATCAGCTTTTTCGTCATCGCTATCCTCCTCCTCAAGATCATCAGTGTCCACCTTTGATGGCAGAGCACTCGTTTCGGCAGTGAGTTCTTTGCCCTTTTCTTCAACTGACGCATCCGAAAGGTCTTCGTCCGAATGACTCTCATCGCCACTCTCAACATGGTCTACCTTAACAAAGTCGTCCCCTTCCGCAGCTTTAGCGGGCGTCGACGAAGCTTTAGCGGGCGTCGCCGCAGATTTGCGGAGTTCGAGATCACCCATCGTCTTTCTCCGACGCTGTGCGCGCGTAAGGAGCGGCGAAAAGTGGTTGACGATTTCGACAGAGCTATCGTCCGAATCATCACCCTCGTCCGCAGTTCTAGACTGCTGCTTCTTGGCAGCGCGAGAAACCTTTGGCTTGACAGCAGTAGCAGCTCCGCGCTTGGGCAACTGGCGCGACTTCGGCTGCTTTACCGCTGTTGCTGCCCTCGTTGCAGCTCGGGTCTTGGACTTTGATGGTGTCGCCACATCGCCCGGGGACTTGGCCCCTGCTCCCGTTCTCGTGCGAGGCATGACGACACGCTAATCTACTCTGTTCAATCCCACGAGTTGTCAACGAATGCGTCGACGATCAGGCTCAAAGAAGAGCGTACGTAAAAACCTCGAACCAGAGGTTGAGTCGCCAAGGCTTGGCGCAGACGTCGAGACCGCGCCAATTGACTCTCGATCCGAGATCAAGCCTTCCTCGGACGAATTCCGCAACCAGCCGAGCGGATTGTTTGCGTCCGCCCGCGCTCGCTCGCTCGCACGCTCGCTTGATGATGTCGCTCGTCGCCTCCTCTCCGCGCGCGCGCGATAAGAGTCTTGTTTGCAGTCGGGGTCCTGTCGCCCAGAACTACTGGCCCTGCGCAAAGAACACTCGAGCGAAACGGAACGAATGTTGAACATGCAAATAGGTCTTTTACCGTACTTCGAAAGGTCGTTTAGCCCTTTTCCGTCGACCCGGTGCCTCTATCTTGCTAGTTCGCTTGAGCGTAAACCGGCAAAAGCGTCGCGCCGCGCAGTAGCGCCGTGCGTACGGGTCGCTCGGAGCACAGCGAGGGCACTCGCGCGTGAGTAGGATGGGCGCTCCCACGCGTGCATCAGTTCTTGCTTTGCTTGTGGCTTTGGTGGCTGCAACGCTCTTTCCCGCGTGCGAGGGACGCACCTTCGTGACGATCAAGGCAGACGAGGAGGTCTGTTTCTTTGAGGACCTCGCGACTGGAGAGCAGATGCGCGGCTCGTACCAGGTCATCGATGGAGGGTACCTCGATATTGACCTGGCAGTGATCTACTCCAGGACACAGAAAAAGATCGTCGAGCACTATCGTCAGGAAGAGGGCAATTTTGAGTTTGACGCCGCCGAGGCTGGACGCTACAAAGTGTGTTTTGGAAACAAGCTCTCGACGAGTGCCGCCAAAAAAGTACAGTTTTCGATCCATGCCGGTCGTGTTGACGAGCTCCTGGAGAATGAGGCCACCGAGGGTCTCGCAGACAAGGTAAGTCTTTTAATTTTCCATGAACCAGTTCACGACCCCAGGTCAAGAATCGAGAACTCACCAATCCCTTTGCGATATTATGCCCAATCCTTTTTACTCTCTCTCTCTCTCTCTTTCGTGTACATGTAAATTTTTATAGTCTTCGGTGGATCGTGTTCATCAGCTCGTGCTCAGCCTTGGTCGCCGGGTTAGCGACCTCAAGGAGCAGGAGGAGTACCTACGACGGCGCAGCGAGCGCCACCAGCGCACCACAGAAAGTACGAGCTCCAGAGTTCTTCTTTCTTCCTTATGCGAAGCTTTCATTCTCGTTGCCGTCAATCTCTGGCAGATTTACTATTTGCGGAGGTTCTTTGAAGTCAAGCGCATTCTCTAGCTCGTTCGCGTCGTGCTTTCTGTCACAATGATTCAATACAATTTTTTTTTTCCTGGCAACGCGCTCACTGTCATGACGTGCAGAACTGAAGGCTCGTGAGACATTGGGTTTTCCCATTGGCTTCTCTTTTTGTTCGAAAGACACTTGCTGACATGGTATAAACGATTTACATGAGGCGACCAGCAACAGATTAACGACTGGCGGCGAGTTCTTCTTTTTGTTTACAAACAAAAATGATAGCCTGGCTTGCGTTACCATGGTGGACAAAAAATCATGGGCGCCCTTGCCCAGCGTCCTTGTTTCCACGCGCTTGCCATCAAGTCCAGGAAAGAAAAAAAATGAAAAAGAAAAAAGAAAAGAAAAAGAAAGTCGGAGCGAGCGAGTGAGCGAGCGAGAGAGCAAACTTGAAGCATCGAGCGCCTCCTTCTCACCTCACCATCGCGAAGACCCCCGCGGCCGAGGAGCGCGCTGCGAAGAGTTGGCGCGCGGAGGGGCGCGGGCCAGCTAGAGCGTTGCGCGACTGGGCTGCGGCGGGCTGCCGCGCGGGCACGCGCGCGACGAGGAACCTCCCTCGGCCGGTGTCGAATTGAGCCTCGCCGCCGAGACCCCGAGGGAGTGCACACGCGCGCGTGCGCGCGCGCAGCGAAAGGGCGTCGCGCGGCAGTCCGTGAAGATGTCGGCTCTCGAGAATGAGGACGACCTCATGGACCTCGAGTCGTCCTTTATCGCACTCACGATTCGCTCGCTGTCGGGCATCGAGATGCCCTTTCCGCAAATCAGCCTCTTTGTTGGCGTCGATGAGCTCAAGAGAATCATCGCCAACGAGAATAGCGACTTCCCCGTATCATCTCAACGGCTCATTAAGGTAAGTCGGCCTTGCACAGTCTCTAGAGATTTGCCCTTTCTCTTTCTCTTTCCTCGCTTACAGTCTCGAGAGATTTGTCCTTTCTCTTTCTCTTTCCTCGCTTAATTTCGACACGTTTGGCGTGCATCCCACTGACGACACCATTTGCGCTTGTGTAATTCTTACTTGCTTAACAACAACAACAGGGTGTCACCGTCTTTGAGGACTCCAAATCACTCGGAGACGTACGTTTTTCTGGAACAAAAAGAAAGCAACCAATTGAAAGATCATGCGTTTGCCACACCCATTCACGTGTTTTGGTGAAATCGCACGCACAAAACAGACAGAGTCTCACTGACGTCGTGTTGCTTACCCATGTATGCCTCACAGTACAATCTGAAGAGCGGCGATACAGTATATGTGGTAAAGAAACTTGACGCTATCGACGACGATGGCGATGGCGACGACGGCCTTGGCCCCATTGTTCGCGTCACGAACAGTGTCGATTCGAACCAGATTACGGTGGTCGTACCTAGCGGTGCGCGCGGTGGCTCACGTTTGCTCATCAACCCTCCTGGGCGCGAGCAAATGTCTGTTCTTGTCCCCGCGGGCCTGCGAAGCGGCGATCGCTTCCAGGTCCGTCTGCCTCCTCTCAACAATGCAAACCGCAATGACCGAATTCGAATTGGCGGGAACAATGATGGTCAAATCATGCAGGTCACTTGCCCAGGTACGTGTATGGATCCTGTTTTCTCTCAGAAGCGGGTTACTTGCAGGCGAATTTCCTCGGGTGCTGTCTTTTGGTGCATTTTGCAAAATTTTACACACCAATTGCTGACACTCTTGATCCACTCGCACGTCGACTATCATGTATTTTCTTTTGCGCAGCAAACGCCCGGGGCGGGCAGTCCATTCTCGTACGTTTTTAAAGTAGCCTCTCTTTTGGCCTGTTTGCTTGATGAGGCGTTAAAGAAGTCAGAAATCAGAGTCCGCTGACGTGAGTTTCTTTTGATCACTCTATTTGTTTTGCGTAGATCGAGGTCCCAGGTCGCGGCAGGATGCGCGTCGAGGTGCCACGGGGTGTACGACCCGGACAGACCTTTCGATTCCGTGTTCCTCCCAGCACATGATGATCATATAGCTAGTTGGTGTCTTCCCAAACCAAGCCTGCGTTACCTACATCCATACTACGTCATTCCCTCTCGCTTTCAATAGTCTATTCTTCACTTTTCTTCGACGCTAGATACCACACGATCAAGTGACAAATGTTTTTGATCACGCGACTGATTGCGTAGAGCTGTCTTTTGGCCTTTTGTAAGACTCCGTCATTGCCATCGGAGGACAGCGTGCTGTCTCGCTACGATCTCGCATTCTGACTGGTACTCCTTGTCTCATCTTGGCAAGCTTATCATTCTCAATCTCCAAGTTGTTTCGTTCTTTTGTCTTTTCCTTGTTTCTTTCTGCTCATCATATGTCGAGTCGTTTTGTCCAGTCTTTGTTTTGCCATTTGTTGGATAGATGAATCAAACAGGTGAAGGTTGACACCAAGAGATCCAACCAGCTTACTTCCTCCAACGCAAAGGCTGCGGCCATCATAAATCACGGACTGCTAGCCTCCAGAAAACACAGACTCGCCAAATTCCTCGTGCCAGTCTTTAAACTTCAAAATGTATTTCGCTTCGTTTGTTCTACTCATTTTTCTCACAAGGTTGCCTCACGTCGAGACGTCTTGTTGAGTCTTTGACATTCAAACAACCGTGGAAAACTACTGAATTTTTGTGGAAATCAAGGCCTACGGCAGACAGGCTCATGGCATCCTTTTGCGTTGACTTCGTCCGAGACCATACTTCCTTCGCCTAGTAACGTTCGACGTCATTGACAGGCTTGGCCTCGACAACCGGGATCGTCGTTTGTTGCTGATGCTGCTGCTGCACGTGGCCACCGGTGGCGCCTGTGCCACGGTTCATCTCGACCGTTGTAGGCGCGTGCGATCCTGCGTTGGGGCCTTGGCCCTGCTTTTCTCTGAATTCCATCTCGGATTTCATTTGCGCGGCCATGCAGCCAAACGTGACCATGTACACGATCTTGGCAATGAGGTCCACAATTTGTGCTGCTTCGCGGCTGTGATTTTCAACAGTTTCCAATTTATTTTGGTTTTTTTTTGTGGGAGGAGGGAGGGGGAGGTGTGGTATAAATTGCGGTGCGAGACGTCAAAACGGCGCCAATGCGTCCGTCCATCGATTTTACAAACAAACCAAAAAGTACACGCGTCAGTCAAATAGTTCGTAATTGGCCACTCTTTCCCCACCTTCCCAGGTGAGTTGCGTCACGTGCAAGCCGAGCTTGCCCTTTAGCCTTTTCCCTTCTCTCTCTACAAAGAATGAATGAAAATCTAACGTACAGCTCCTCAATGCAAATGGAGAGAAGATTCAGCACACAGCTCAGAATTTGCATAAAGTTGTTGAAGCGAATGATGCGGTTATCGCACGGATCAGAAACAATCGAGTACTGATCCATGATCATGAAGCGCGTCGCGGAGATGGAGCACGAAAGACAGCAGCACACCTCCATGCAGAGGCAGAACTCGGGGCAGTTTTCTTCCCCCATGTTGCCAGGCGAGATGCAGCAAAACTGCAAGTATCCCTGGCAGCACCTGTAGTTGTTCATATTGTATCCAAGTGCGCGTGTGCGAAGCTGGTACGCCGCGCAGACGGGGCAAAAGGCACCATAGCAGCACCAGAGCGTTTCCTCCGTGGGTGCGTCCTTCATGAGCACCTTCCAACGATTTGCATGTTGAATACGGGGATCATCCTCAACGGGATCATCCGGAAAGCTGCGTTGTCAGGGCGTAAAGTATGCAAGGTCAATTTCGACGCAAACGCGATACGCAGCGTTGAGCCATGAAAACCCGAGACAAGTAGGTACGAATGAAACGGTGCCAGCACGTTAGTTCATATTTGTCTGTTTCAACATCTCCGACCCTCCCACCCGTCCGCGACCCTGCTCACGCGGTCCGCAAGCTCTGGACATCGCGGTGACCGCTGCGCGCCCCATCGCACCCAGAGGCTCCTCGTCGCCCCGCGCAGCGCGTCCTCGCGCGCAGCTACATCCCGCGAGGGAGCCAGCCTTGGTCGTAGTTCTCGCAGTCGTCGCGGTCACTCTCACCATCCATCCATCCATCCACCCGTCCCTCCCTCCCTCCCATCGACAGCCCCGCGCGCACGTACCAGAAGCAGCAGGCGAAGCAGTCCACCATCCTTGCGCTCGCGCTCCGGGCGCGGACCTCCTCGCCGTCTCCCTCCGCGCGCGCTCTCTCGCCCTCGCTCGCGGCGGCAATCCGGCTCTGGCTCTGGCTCTGGATCTCCGGCCCGCTCTAGCTCGCTTTCTTTCTTCTCGCTTTCTTTCTTCGTTGCCCCCTTCTTTCTTTCCCTTCTAGCGGTTGCGCCTCCGTGCGAGGTGCGCGCCGCGCAGTCGTCGCACTAGTCGCGACTAGTGGCGCCACGGAGGGAGAGGATGGAGCGAAGGCAGGCGCGCAGAGCGCGATCGAGGACGCGAGGAGCCGCGCGCGCGAGGCCCCGGGGAGGAGACCATGGCCGCGCAGCTGCTGCCGCTCGAGCTGATCGACCGGAGCGTGGGCAAGAAGATATGGGTCATCATGAAGGTGCGTGCGCGTCGAAACAGCTGCCTCGAAGCCCGGTCGGCCGGCCGTTTGTTTGGGTCTCGGCGACGCAGCAGCAGCTTGGCGCAGCTTGGCGTGGTGTGGCGCGCTGCGACGAGCGCGTCTAGCTAGGGTTGTCGAGCGTGTCTGGCTGGCTAGTTTACTGACGGAGACGGGGTGACTTTCGTTCTGACTTTCTTGTTCATTTCGCTCCTGCACGCGGGCTTGCTCGCTCGTTTGGACGCGATCACAGGGTGACAAAGAGCTTGTCGGCACTCTCAAGGGCATCGATGAATTTGTCAACATGGTGTTGGAGGACGTCACCGAATAGTACGTTTTCGATTGCGCTGCCCTGAAAGGATTGTATACAAGCGCGCGATAAACTAACCATGGCCGTACCTCTGTACACAGCGAGGTCACCTCTGCAGGCAAGACCAAGAAACAATTGAAGCAAATTCTACTCAACGGAAATAATGTAGCGCTCCTCGTCCACGGGCGGACGCCAGAAGACAACGAAACGGAAGCAGCATAGTCTAGTAGAGTGAATATTCGATTCCAACACGTGTACAAGAAAAAAAAAAAAAACAGATCCAAGCTTGGTTGCCGAAAACATACAAAATGTAACGCTACTCAGAGGATGATGTGGCTGCTGACACCTCCGCGGGCACTGAGGTCTGCGTCGCGCGTCGAGCGGCATCCTTGGCAGCGCGAGGGTCCCGCTCTGACTTGACTGCCTCTTTGTATGCGGCTAACTTGTTAACCTTGACATGCACGAGTTGGCCTTCCTCAGCATCCGGGTCAACCTTGTGACCTGAAAGAAGGAAGCCGCTGCGACCGCTCATGCTCATGAGCGGGTGCGTCCGGCTCGGCAAGACTTGCTGCTCACGGCAAAAGGTTTCTTGAATGGCCATGCCCACAGCCACCTTGTTGTTGGCCTGTTCACGAAGCTGCACGAGCGGATCGACTGCCTCACTAAAGACAACAAAAGGCGCGCCAGGCTTGAGGAATTTCAACAGCCCGAAAAAGCTTCGCTTAATGTCGTATTTGCTGGCGAGAATGAGGCTCGTGGCCTGGGCATTCTTGAGCTCCGAGTACACTTCAACATTTTCGCGCGCATCGGCTTCTTTCGTAGGTAACTTGTTTCGGGTGCCACGAATCGTGAAACCAATGGCACGAAGATTTTTTTCAAGGTCGGCACGCTGGGCGCTTACCGTAGCGTCGTCAGCGTTCGAGCCATCGAGAGCCGCAAGCCGCTGCTCCAATTTTTCCTTGTGTTCGTAGAGTCGTTCGAGCTTGGTCTGCAACGTAGTCAAAGGCTCCTCGCCTGAAAAGTCTTGCAGCACCTCGGACAAATTCACCTCGCGAAGCGTGGCAATCTCCGTCGGAGACGGGTTGAAAAAGTGCAGCATACGCAAGTCACTCCAGCCGGTATCAAAGTGACCGCAATACAAACGGCCATGACCCGCCAACCTCTCGAGAATGGCGCCTGTCAGCAAACCTTCGGTGGACTCGACCAAAAGCGGACGCGAGCCTGCCTGAACATTCGCCATGGCCAGAATTTGCGGAAGCACGTCCCGCGCACGGAAATTGGCAAACTTCATGCCAGTCTCCGCAATCGAGCTCCACAGCGTTGCTGCAATGGTGATGGCATTAGTTGGCAAGACACGCATCTTTCGCGAATGCTTGAGTATCTTTTCGCGACGAAACTTTTCCTGCGAGTATTCGGTTTTTTCGCCAAAGTTTTCGTTGGCCTTTTGCAGCTGATCCACAATTTCTTGCTCAGTCATTGTTGCGCGCATGAGGCCCATCTCTTCCGCAGAAGGCTGTTTTCGGCCCGCGATATCAATCAGGTGCTCATTGGTGCGCATTTTCGCGTTTGAGGTGGATGCTTCTTCGTCTGTAGGTTTTGTCCGGGTCATACCCAAGTCGTCCTCCACTTCGTTCAGGGCTTCCAAAAGCTGGGTACGACGCAAGGCCAACTCGTCCATTGAGGCGTCAGGGAGCAGGCCAACCGTGTTGGCGCATCTCACGGGCCGGTAAAGGGCCCATTTGGGGTGTGGGTCTGTTTCCGCGTCTGCGCTCGTGCCTGTGTCTTCGCCTTGCTTCTTTTGCTTCTTTTGTTGTGGCCCACCCTTGTCCTTGTACACCTTGCCCATGATCGTGAACTTCTTTTCCTTTTCTGCAACGAAGCGAGGCATGAAGATAGACTTTGCAAAAGCTTGCAGACGAGCTTCCGGTTCCAAAGGCTTGAGGTCGAAGCATTCCCCGATCCGCAGACCAATGAGCCCTTCCGTCATGACTGTGCACTGATTCACTGGCATACGTCTGCGTCATCATCCCTTTGCCACGTTAGTAAATTATGTTCGACATTGCAATTGTCATTTGTAACAACAAGGTCAACATCAGTGTCTGCCGAAATCGTGTGCGTAACGTACCCGTTTTCTACGGCCTGGACCAGCTCATGGGACCCGGCCTCGTTCGCGACCACGAACCATTCTCGCGCTTCGACAGTGCCTGGCGATTGTTTGCGAAATGCCCACTTTTGCCGGCGGGCTTCTCCAGCAGACATCATTTCTGTCTTTTCCTCATCGAGCGTCGCGTCCGACTTCTCCTCTCGAGCTGCGGAGCTCGCGAGGGCCTCCTTCTCCTCCTCCTTCTTGTCCTCTGCCACGGGTGGAGGCGGCGCCGCCTCTGTGACCGTGGCCGCCTCGCTCTTTTCTTGAGGCAACTTTTGCTCTGCCTCTCCGTCCACAAGGGCCGGCGTTGACGCCGAAGACATCCGCCCCTTCCTCGCACGCTTGTCTGGCCTCGGCCCCGAGTCGCTTCACCGGCAAGGCGGGATTGGGCTGGCGGCGTTGTCGTCCTCAGGCAGGCTGCCATGCATGCGCGGCTGGGTCTCGCTCGCAAAGCTACTTTGCCGTGTTTACCCCTCTCCTCCAAGAGATGATCGGCTGAAAAATGGAAAACACTCAAAAGATGAGCAAGGACAGGTGAGGACCAAAGCTTGAGCGGCGGCCGCTTGCGCCGAGGGTGCGAAGCACATGGATCGCGAGGGATGGGCTCTCTGGCGTGGCAAGTAGACGCCCTGCTGAGCGAGTTTGCCCGACAAGAGTCACTCGCTTGGACTGACTTCTGCACGTGCTGGCGCGAGGTCGACTTTGCGCAAGTTCACCACCTCGCAGAAGCCTGCGCGGCGAGCAACAGAACTCGACTCCAAACGCAGTTCACAGCGCGCGCTATCGCACGGGCCCTCTTTAGCACTTTCTTGCGCGCCTTGCAAGTCCCAGCGCCGCTCGAAAAACGCGTGGGAGCCCTCTTTGGTCTCATTCTCGCAGCCTCAACCCAGACGGTTGACCCGCCAGAGCCAATTGCGCTCGCACCGCACGCGCTTCGAGCATGCGTCAGAGCCGCGCTTGAGGCACGCGGGTGCGGCAACGATGACGCCTGCGTTGCTTTGCGAGCTCTCACAGATGGCGATCTCGCTGTTTTCGAAGTCAGTCTCGCATCCGAGGAAGAAGCCCAACTCTTGCGACGCTGTCAAGGCCAAGAGACGCCCTTATCGGAAGACGTTGATGTGCGTGCGTCACTAACAAGCCCTCAATCTTTTGTTGAGGATTGTCTTGAGACAGGACCTGTGAATCTCGCGAACGATTTCCGCATGCAGACGCTTCGCTCCGAGCGCCCGGAACTCTTTTGTCTCCTGGAAAACCGCGACGAGCGTACTCGGACTTTTCTTGCACGATGGTATGCGTCTTCCAACGATGGCCCAGACCCGCTTGCCATAAGAGACCACATCGAGACTGTGGCGTCCACACATTCATTTCGGGGGGCGCCGATTGACGTTCAGGAGAACTCAAATGCTTCGCCAAGCCTGGGCTCGACGACCACACGGCTATGCATAAGCAAGGATGTTGAACTTATTGGCTGGACTCGTCTTCATCTTGCTGAAGCTGCTCGGGCCCATGCACGACGAGCTGCTGCTGGTCGTCGCCGTCGCACAACAAGTCCTGTTGTCAGCGCCACGGGACCTCAAAGTGGCACTAGTTCAGTTGACATTGACGCCAAGCTCACGTCTGCCGCAGCTCTTGCTTTCGACAATTTAAGCGAGAGCGAAAGCAGCAGCAGCAGCAGTAGCGACGAAGATGACGATGATAAAGAGACAAACACCAAAGGCCTCGCCCAGTTCCTACAATTGCTCCGCGCGCCCGAACCCTTGGCGAGCGCGGGCGCCACCGGGGCCGCTGGTGGAGCCGGGCCACGAGCGGACACACGAGCTCGGAAGCGACAGAGGGCCCGCAAAACACCGTCGGCCTCGGCGGCGGGTCGTCAACCTGCTCCTGCTGCTCCAGCGGCGGCGGCGGCGCCATCAGCTGTAGACGACATCGACGCCTTCCTCGCGGATCTCCGCGTGGGCGCCGGGGTCCTTCTGGAAGACGCGGGTCTGCAGAGCCTGACCACCACCTCAACTCAGCGGGCAGCACCGCGGCCGCGCCAGCAGAGGCGGCAAAAGGCCGATCGCGCAACGAAAGCGACACGGAAGTCTTCGTCAACTTCGACCTCTACAGCGAAAAAGCGGTCTCAAAAACCTGCGACCGCTTCTTCTTCTTCGTCGTCGGCGTCGTCGTCGTCGTCGTCGTCATTGTCGTCGCGTTCGGTGAGCAGGCACACCTCTCGGACACAACCAGCAGTCAAACAAAGGCTGCCCTCGCAACAACAACAACAAGGACGAGGCAAGAAGCAAAGAGCATCTCCCAACACCTTATCTGCCGCGAGGAAATCCAAAAGGTCCTCTTCCCAACGTTTCGAACCCTCTCTTGCTTCTGTTTCTCCCGCCGCTGCTGCTGACTCAAATTCTGCTTCAACGTTAGCTTCAGAGCGCCAGGAAGACGCGCAACGTTGCGCCCTCGGTCGCGCCAAGAAAAAGAAGAAAAAGCAAAAGCAAAGATCTGCGACAGGCACGAGCGAGGATTTTGGAAACCTCGACGTTGACGCCTTTTTGGCAGGTCTCCAGCAGAAAAACGATGGCCACGGAGGATGAAATCGCAATTGTGGCGCAGAGAATCTGCGATGCCGGAATACGCGTGGTTGCTTTTGACATGGATCAGACAGCGGTCGGTGCGCACTCGCGCGGACGTCTACGTCGCGGAGCACCTCTTGCTGAGTTTCTAAGCAAAACAAAGGCCGACTTCATAGCTCTCGTACCCAAGCTACTCGAACGCGGTCTGGGTGTAGCAATTGCCACGCACTCTGACGCGAGCCAATTCCGATACAATAATGTCATTCGGCCCAGCACTCACATTCTTGGTCTCGAGCTAGCCCAGACTGTGATCCGCCATGCCTTCTCTGCTGAAATCGCCGAAGCGTTCAAGATCATCGCTTACAATCCTCGCGCACACGATGAAGGTACCGAAGATGCTTTCTTGATCAAACGCTACCACATGCGCGTGCTGCAGGAGCACTATTCTGTTGCTGCACAAGAGATTTTGTTCTTCGATGACGCACGCGTCGTCGTCGACGACTGCAACGAAACATGTGGCGTTCGAGCCTTTGCGGTTGACCCTTTACGCGGCTTTGAGCTTGCCGACGCGCAGCGTGCCCTCGACGTGCTTCTCGAGCCCTCCAAGCCATCGACCCGTGATGGTGCGGATGACGCTGCTGAAGTGGGAAAAAAAAAAGGTAACGGGTAGACCTAGGGTTATCGCTAGGAATGGGTTATAAGCCCAACAGACACCTCTTCTAAATAAAATCATTGGAAAAATAGCCAGACATAGCAACTTCTGGTAGGCACGCCTAGCATTCCGCTTCTACACAAACTGGAGTGTGTTGCGGTGAAGCGTCCAACGCTCTTTTTCTTTCTTATCTACGCCTCCCGAGCTTGTGTTGCGGTATACACGGTCAAGTAGCGCGGCAGCTTATTTCAGGTCCAGCACGCAGCGATACTTCTTTCTCTCTCCCCCCCCCCTCCTCCGCCAACCCCCCTTCCGCCAACCCCCCCTTCTCTTATCTCCCTCAGCCCCAGGGGCCTCGGCCCTCCCCTGTCTCAACGGAACAACTTGAAAACCCAGGCAGGCCCAGGCCACACCGATGACCAGCCACTCACTGGTCGCCACTGTGCACTGCAGCGTGTGTCCATTGGCCACGTGAATGGGCCTCAGAACCATAATTAACCAGTGGGCCCGACAGGAAAACGAGCATGGGCCGCATGCACCAGAGGCTCGCGCCTGCCGCGCAATGGCTGCAGGAAGTGCGGCAAGACTTTGGCCGTCCAGGACTTTCAAACCTAGTGCTCTCGGGGATCATCAATGGCCTCCTCATGTTCGTCTTTTGCTGTGTCTTCGCCGTCCTTGTATTTCAGGACAAGCGTGATGATAGCACCGTCCTCAAAGACTTTCTGCCCGTCGGCGTGTCCATGCACATCTTCTCCGTCATGATGGGAAGCATCTTTTACGCTTGCTTCACGAGCTGCAAGGCTTCCATCGCTGGCCCCGACATCAATCCAGCGCTCTTTTTTGCCCTCATCGTCGAGTCCATCCAGCTCGGCGCCGACTCGCAAAACCCTACGCCTGTAGAGGCAATCCTACCAACCTCGCTGCTGGCCATCTGCATCGGGACCATCCTCATCGGCGTCACCTTTCTCACGCTCGGACACTTCAAGCTCACGCGTATCGTGCAGTACCTGCCAGCCTCGCTCCTCAATGGTTTCCTCGCCTGCATTGGTTACAAGGTCATGAAGGCCGCCCTGACCACCACGTGCGGCGATATCTACTACAAGAAGCCTGGCAAATTCATCTTTTGGAAACTCATGCTGCCGGCGCTACCCGTAGGCTTTGGCTTGTACTTGGCCAAGGCATATCACATTGGCCAGCCCGGTGTAACATTCCCCGTCATCTTGCTCGTGCCGCTGGGCCTCTTTTACGCTGCGCTTGTCATCTCTGGAACCTCGCTCGAGCAAGCTCGAGACCAGTGTCTCGACGTCGAGTCGAGCGCCTCTTGCGCAGGCGGGTGGTTCTACCCTGAGTTTGGTAGGGGCGAGTTCGGCGCCGTGTACAGTACGCTGGATCTTGCACACGTCGACGTGGGCGCCTTACTGTACTCTTTTAGCGACCTTCCGGCCATGCTGCTCATCGTTGTCATTGACTACTTGCTCAAGCTTGCGGGCACGAAAAAGGCCGTAGGTTTCGACTTTCCCTTTGACAACGAGATGAAGACGGCCGGTATGGCGTGCTTGGCCAGCGCTGTCGGAGGCTTTAGCCCGCCGGCGTATTCGCAGACCAAGTTCACGGTGTTGAACATTGGCATCACTCACAATCCAGAGAGCCGCGTACCCGGTATCGTGACGGGTCTGTTCAACGCAGTACTGTACTTTTGGGGCTTTCCGCTGATCAACTATCTTCCTCGCTTCTTCCTCGGCGGCTTGCTCATCTACGCTGGTCTCGGCTTCGTGGTGGACAATCTGATCAAGAGCTGGAATCGCGTCTCGCGCGAGGAGTTCATGGCGATCTGGACGATTGTGATCGTGAATGCGGCAACAAGTCTGCTGGTTGCTGTGGTGGTGGGCATTATCTTGTCAGCCATCATCTTTGCAATCGCGTACGGGCGCATCAGTGTTGTCAAAGCATTTATACCTGGAGAGGCTTACGAATCACATGTCGTTCGAAACATTCTAGATTCGGACAAGATTGCCCATGTCGCTCAGCGATATGCAATCGTGCAAATGCAAAACTACATTTTCTTTGGATCAGCAGGCCAGATTTTAGACTTTGTAAAGGTCATCTTTCGCGCTGAGCAGTCGAAAAGACATGTTTTGCGTCTACAGTACCTCATCTTCGACTGGACGCACGTGTACGGTATCGACTACAGCGGCCTTGGCGTCTTTCTTGATATCATCAACATGGTCAAGAGAAAGAACGTCAACATTGTGTTTACTGGCGTCGATGCGCCCATTTTGAATTCAATGCTACGCGAGAATCTTGTGCAGCACGTTGCAGGTATCTACAGCTCACTCGATCAGGGCGCCGAGTGGATCGAAGAGCAGCTGCTTGAATGGGCACATCTTGTTCGCTCGCGATGGCTTGAGTTTCGTCCTGTCATAAAAATGCACGAACGAGCGAAAAATAAAGCCATCTATGATGTATTTGGCCAAATCGTGAACAAGCACGACTATGGCCGAATCATTGGAGATGCCACGAAACGTCGGGTACTGAGCAAAGATGAAGTTCTCTGTGAAATCGATGATGTCGCGACCGCCATGTACATTGTGCAGCAGGGTAAGCTCGCATCATATAAACGCGATGGCGCTGGTAAGCTCGTTCGTGTCGGCTCGTACGCTAGGGGCGCGTACATTAACGAAATGGCGATCTTCTCCTCGGCCAAGCTTCAACATCGAGTTGTCGCTGAGGGGCCATCTGGTACCATTGTGCTGGAGCTCAGTGCTGATACCTGCCGAAGACTAGAAGCGGAACGCCCGGACGTCCTTGCTGAGCTGCAACGAACGATTCTCAGGTACTATCGCCAACATGGAATTAAAGCTGAGCGCAAAGATCAGATTCACAATGCGAGGCAGAACCTCAAGCAATTGATGGCCTTTCACGCTAAAGGTCTGCACACACAGGGTGCAGCGGGCTTGAACATTTTGCCGAGAGGACTGCAGTCGGAAGTTTCCGAGGAAGACCTTGACGCATCAAACGAGAATGGCGAGGCCTACATGAGAAACAATGGCTCAATTGAGAGCGACGAGAGCATCCCCACCTTGAATGGTCTCCAGGGTAGATCAGGCGAGTCTCAGCGAGGAGATGAGCAGCGTAAGTCTGGGCGCATCAGTGATTGCAATGCAATCACGAAGAAAGCAAATCTACGCAAAGTTTCACCTTACCTCGAATCTCAGGGCGATGGCGCGCTGGTCCTTTCCAGCGACAACAGCTTGGAAGCCTCCTTCAGGGCCGTGTCTGGAGCGACATCGCGGACGACAATCACAGACCCTGTCCCAGGCGAGGTGTCCCGGCATATGGAAGCACTCACCACGGGCGTTGCTCTTGTGCACGCTGCACTCAAACTGACAGATGAGCAAACATCAACCCCTCTACGAAACGTGCTTCGACACTGGACGGAAGATCGAACTCTCAGCGATATGGGGCTTTCACGCGAGACGCAATATCTATTCGGCTCCAATACAGTCGCTCAGCTCGCGAACACCAGCGACGCAGCGCCGATACGAACCTTCAATCAGTCGCTGCAACTTTCCTCTACGGGGATGCTATGTCTGAGCCCTGAGCGCATCAAGGCCAGCATGGACTGTTTTCGCGCGCAAGATACGCGAGGCGCGCAAAGGCTCGACACTAAACAAGTCCTTGACGCACTCCAAAAACTTGGCCATCACATCAACGAGAGAGACTTGGCAATACTCCTCGCCCTCGATGCACATGGAGACTTACACGTCGCGGACGAAAGCAATCATGGCCTCCTCAAGTCGCGCACGCCAATCCTCACGCTTTTGCGCGACCACAGTGCGCACACTTCGACACGGCATGTTGACAGCGCAGAGATCAAACGAGAATCACAGATCGAGCTCATGAGTACCATGCTGCGCTCAACGGCGTTTTTCCCTGTTCTGGAGAGCTCCAATGAGGGATTTACAAGTGCGACCGCGGAACGCTCCGAGATCCTCATTTTTCGCCGCGAAGAAGCCCTATGCATGGAAGGGAACCCGGTGAACAGCATGTTTATCATCCTCGACGGAGTCCTATCCGTCACACAAGGCGACACGACACGAACAGTTCATGTGTCACACTCCCCATTTGTAATTGGGGCCGACACCATACTGCATCCTGGCACCATTCCGCAGCACGCAATCTCGGCAACAGTCGTCTCACAGCGAAGCATCGCAATTGAGATTTTGCGATCCACGCTGCTAGATCTCCTCCCTGTCACGGATCCGACTTTGCGCACCGAACAGAAGAAAGCCGTGCGTCGTGCTGAAATCCAACGTGAAACCGCGCGCAAGGCGAAATCCTCTTCGGGATCAGTTCGCCGCATCGAATCTGTTCTCGCGCAGCAGCAGAAGGCAACCTTTGGTGAGCGCTACCGCGCTTTGGCTAGCGTTGATCTCTTCAAACCTGTCGCTGAGCAAGACCCTTCGCTTATCTCGCGCCTTGCATCGGGGTCCGAGGTCATCGTTTTCCATGAGGGTCAGTCCATCTATCTTCGAGGTGCAACAGCCAATGCAATTTTTGTTGTCATATCGGGCGCGGCTCGCATTGAGCAACCGTCTCAAACAGAAGAAAATCCTAGAACGCTTGCTGAACTCTCGGTCTCAAACGGGAAAACGGAAAGAGCCTTTGTGCTCGGTCAAGCAGAGTTTTCCAATGGCACGGCTAGCTACGAAGACGATGCAATCTGTGCGTCGGAAACAATGGTCGCGCTCAAGCTGTCACGTGGCTCGCTGCGGAATTCGTTTGAGGAAACGCATCCAATCTGGGAGGTCTTTCAAGATAACGCTCAACGCGGCAACAACAGGGCTTCGAGAGCGCGAATGGCCGCAAAACTGGGGAATATCCGGCAAAAGACACTGCGGATGATTCGATCTCCTTCGACGCGAAGACCTTCTGACGATTCAACACACCAGGGTTCTGGCAAGTTTGCAAGTGCAAAGGAATCCAAGAGCAAACGCAAGGGTTATAAAAACGAGCTTCGTCGCATCATGTCTTCGCCTAATGTGGCTGGAGCAGTTTCCCCGCAAAGTCCACTCTCACCTCAACAAAAAGGACAAGTTGACGCACAATCTCCGAGCATCAATCAAGGTGTCCGTGGCAACCACGATCTCAGCAACAACAATAGCAACTATGAAAAGGATAGGGACAATGGCATTGACATTGACAATGGCAATGACCATGACAACAATAGCAATGACACCAGCAATGATGATAGCAACAACAGCAAGAACGAAGACAACGTCGAGCAAACGATGCCTATGACGCAGCATGTCCATCGAGGCACGGAGGTAGAGCTCTTCCAGTTCCTAAACCTCGTCACGCGACTGAGCCTCTATCCGCTATCGTCAGGTCAAGTGTCAGCCCTTTCTAAGCTCTTCAAAATGTATGCGAGCTCTCTACTTTCCAGAAGCAAAACGAGCAGTCCCGGCGACAAGGACATTCTCGACATTGAAGCCGGTCAAGACGGAAATGAAAAACACGGAGAAGCAATCTGCGTCATCACCAGAAAGAAACTTCGCAAACTTTTTGAAGACGCAGAGCTGCAGGTCCTCTGCCACAACATTGATGTAGTCCTCCAAGAATGGGCTTCTGAAGACGCTGATGTTCCAGCTCTTACTTTGCAAAGTTTCGTCTCGGTGATAGCACTCGACGTGCAGAACGAACAAACTCTACTCGAGGTTGAGTCGGTCTACAAGACCATTCTGGGCTTTCACGACCAGCGAGACGGAGCTGTCGCCGCCTTTGTCGATTCGTGGACGCCGGAGACAGGCCATGGTATGTCTATCTCAGAGAAGTGGGAGCTTGTCACGAATACATTTGATCTGGGCATTACATCGCGAGATATCCAAGAATGCTGGAAGCGTTTCATCGATGCTGAGATATCCTTTGAAGCGGCGGAAGAAATGGTTTTCGAGGCGGATCTCGGTGGCGCGGGCTACATTACCTTTCAAGAATTTGTCGACGCCGTCGAATTCGTCCATCCCATAGAGCTGACATCTTCTATGGCTGACATTGTCATGCTTCAGAGGCAAATTAAGCAGGCAAACTCTCCAACCGCGAGTCTTACTCGAATGTTCAGGGGCTCAAACCGACGCGGCAGTGTGTCCCGGGCTCTCCTTGCCACTGCAGGACCCCTCTATAAGAGAACCAATAGTTCCCTCGATCATAAATAAGAAGCCTATACCTATACAAACAATCGTGCGCGCAATATCATTCATACACGACCATGCCTGCCTGCTGTCCGTTGTCCTGGGCTGTACATAATTGGCATACCTAGCTTTGCGCTACAGCAAAATTCTTCTATCTGCGATATAACATGGCACCACGAGCGCGCAACAGCGCTGACGCGGCCGAAGCTCGAGTAGGCCTCTTCTTCGCCGGTGCGGTACCCCAAGCCTCTAACCCTAGAGGCGTGGTGTGCCACAGTGGCGCACAGTGGCAGCCTGCTCAAGCTACTACTAGTACTACCAGAAGTAGCGTAACCGTCATAAAACAAAAGTGCATACATGTACGTTAGCCATCTCCCACTCAGCCACTGTCAGTATTTAGCTCACCACTTGGCGGAGGCGTCTACGCAGCCCCATTGCCAGTGCGCCGCGTGTCTGTCTGTCAGCTAGGCCATGACTCACAGAGGCAACGTGGTAATTGGGAAAAGCAAAGCCGTGCGAAAGCAAAAGGCTCGCTCTCGGGCCACCGAGGAGAGCAGCGACGAGGATGGCACAAGCCTCGACGCCATGGCCCTCACGCGCGGGCAGCATAGCAAAATACCTGCGCAGGGCACTAAAAGGATCAGACTTGCATGGATCAGGACTACTGACCTTGGTGCTCTCGGGGATCATCAATGGCCTCCTCATGTTCGTCTTTTGCTGTGTCTTCGCCATCCTTGTATTCCAGGACAAGCGCAATGATAGCACCGTCCTCAAAGACTTTCTGCCCGTCGGCGTGTCCATGCACATCTTCTCCGTCATGATGGGAAGCATCTTTTACGCTTGCTTCACGAGCTGTAAGGCTTCCATCGCTGGCCCCGACATCAATCCAGCGCTCTTCTTTGCCCTCATCGTTGAGTCCATCCAGCTCGGCGCCGACTCGCAAAACCCTACGCCTGTAGAGGCAATCCTACCAACCTCGCTGCTGGCCATCTGCATCGGGACCATCGTCATCGGTGTCACCTTTCTCACGCTCGGACACTTCAAGCTCACGCGCATCGTGCAGTACCTGCCAGCCTCGCTTCTCAATGGTTTTCTCGCCTGCATTGGTTACAAGGTCATGAAGGCCGCGCTGACCACCACGTGCGGCGACATCTACTACAAGAAGCCTGGCAAGTTCATCTTTTGGAAACTCATGCTGCCGGCGCTACCCGTGGGCTTTGGCTTGTACTTGGCCAAGGCATATCACATTGGCCAGCCCGGTGTAACATTTCCCGTCATCTTGCTCGTGCCGCTGGGCCTCTTTTACTCTGCGCTTGTCATCTCTGGAACCTCGCTCGAGCAAGCTCGAGACCAGTGTCTCGACGTCGGGTCGAGCGCCTCTTGTGCAGGCGGGTGGTTCTACCCTGAGTTTGGCAGGGGCGAGTTCGGCGCCGTGTACAGTACGCTGGATCTTGCACATGTCGACGCGGGCGCCTTGCTGTACTCTTTCAGCGACCTTCCAGCCATGCTGCTCATCGTTGTCATTGACTACTTGCTCAAGCTTGCGGGCACGAAAAAGGCCGTAGGTTTCGACTTTCCCTTTGACAACGAGATGAAGACGGCCGGTATGGCGTGCTTGGCCAGCGCTGTCGGAGGCTTTAGCCCGCCGGCGTATTCGCAGACCAAGTTCACGGTGTTGAACATTGGCATCACTCACAATCCAGAGAGCCGCGTACCCGGTATCGTGACGGGTCTGTTCAACGCAGTACTGTACTTTTGGGGCTTTCCGCTGATCAACTATCTTCCTCGCTTCTTCCTCGGCGGCTTGCTCATCTACGCTGGTCTCGGCTTCGTGGTGGACAATCTGATCAAGAGCTGGAATCGCGTCTCGCGCGAGGAGTTCATGGCGATCTGGACGATTGTGATCGTGAATGCGGCAACAAGTCTGCTGGTTGCTGTGGTGGTGGGCATTATCTTGTCAGCCATCATCTTTGCCCTCACGTACGGTCGAATCGGGGTGGTCAAGGCATATTTTCATGGATGCGACTACGAGTCCAAGGTTGTTCGAAGCGTAAAGGACGCCTCCAAGCTGACTCATCTGAGCAAAAGGTACGCGATCGTGCAAATGCAAAACTACATTTTCTTTGGCTCGGCAGGGCAAATTCTCGACTTTACGAAATCTCTGCTCGCGGAACAGGCTCAAGTGACGCGTATGGGACGAGTACGCTACCTCATCTTCGACTGGACGCATGTGTACGGTATCGACTACAGCGGCCTTGGCGTCTTTATTGACATTGCAAATGTCTTGAAAAAGCACGAGGTCATGTTTGTTTTCACCGGCGTCAAGGAAAACATCATTCGCAGCATGTTGCGAGAAGGTATTCTCCAGCACGGTGCAGCAGTTTTTGATCATCTCGATCTTGGCGTTGAGTGGATCGAAGAGCAGCTGCTTGAATGGGCACATCTTGTCCGCTCGCGATGGCTCGAATTTCGGCCTGTTGTCAAGCTCCATGACCTTGCAAGAAATAAAGCCAAGCACGATGCTCTGGAAGAGATTCTTAAAGACACCGGATTTGGAAATGAGCTCTGGCGTTTCGTGAAACGCGTCGTCATTGCCAAGGGCGAGACGCTGTGCGAGCCCGGCAAACCTGCGGAATCGCTCTACATTGTGCAGCAAGGAAAATTTTCCTCTGTTTTTGCAGACGCTAATGGCAATGTGCGCAAAATTCGATCGTATGCTCGAGGTGCGTACATTAACGAGATGGCAGTCTTCACGACAGCCCCGCAACAGCACAAAATTATCGCAGATACAGAAAATTGTGCGGTCATTGTCATGACGCAGTACGAGATTTCGCGCCTTCGCGCCTCGCGACCTAACATCTTCATGGCTCTACAGCAGACGATTCTGCGCCACTACTGGCAGAGTAATCTTAAACTTGAGCGAGAAATCTCGGACTTTGAGCAGTTTGCACCGCTCCCGGGGGATCTGAGGCAGCAGGACTCATACGACGCCGAAGCGAGCGCATCTGTCAAGTCTCGCTCTGGCAAATTGGCGAAAAAGTCATCCTTGCTGAGTCGCGGATCATCTTTTGTTTCTCATCTCTTTATGATGGGCGGGCTTTCAGCATCAGCGGCGGCGCCTGATAGGGGTTCTTTGATCGGATCATCGACACATATTCCGAGCGCCGCAAACATGATGGCGAGTTTCCGAGGCTCGCAAAAAAAGGCAATGCAAGCCTATAACGGATCGGAAGCAAGCTCAGTCCATGTTGAGGAAGCCGGGCTTGCCTTTCTGCATGCGGCCATCAATCTCATCCAAAAGGACTCCGAGCGCTGGCTTATCCAAGACGAGCTCCTTGGTGCTGGACTCACCAATAAAGTTTCTACAGGGACGACCCTCAACGTCCTCTTTGAAGGATTTTCTTCCGAGATCGAACTTCTTCACGGCAAAGCAGGCATCGTCCGGCTTCAAGCATATACCGACGAAGTGCATAATGCAGAAGCCGTAGAACGCCCTGCGCGCATTTGCGAGGACGAGGAGGACCTCTGCGCAGAAAGCACGAGCCTGGGGCCAGAGAAAAGTACCCGCGCCGAATCAGTCGATGAAACAAGCTCAAACGTGACGGCCATCAAGACATGGGAGGAAGCGGTTTGTTGCAAACTCAGCAAAAAGGTCGAGGCGGAGTGTCGCGCCGTATTCCAGACTTATGCGAGCCAAAACGAAGACGGGAAAGTTCTTGTCACGCAGGTCATTCAAATGCTGCAAGACACCGGGCACTATCTCAGCCAGAAAGAAGCAGCTCTTATCATGCACGGTCGGAGTTGGTCGGCCTCCTCTGGGGACACGAGCTCCATTGCGGAGAATCCGCAAATGGAATTTATGTCTCTCCTGCGAGGCGTTGAGAAGGAAGACCTTACTCGGCACATTGACACTGCAAAAATATCTCGTGCCAAGCAGCTCGAGTTCGTCAAGCTCTTTCTTTCGAACACTGCCGTTTTCGCGGATCTTGAACTGTCGATTCCGGGAATCATCTCTGCAGTGGCCGAACGTTCCGAGCTGCTCGTCTTTCATCAAGGCGAGTGTGTTTGCGCCGAATCTGCCCCCGTAAATAGCATGCTCATTGTTGTCGACGGTATGATTACCGTACGCAAGGGCACGACAAAGCGAACAATGCACGCCTCACAGAGCCCCATTATCTTCGGCGAGGATCTGGTCTTCCTCCCTGTCAAGGAGGTTGGTACATTTTCTTCCTCTGCAGAAATTGCATCGACTCACGCAGTGGTCATCGAGGTCTTTCGCCACGTTTTGCAGCGCGCAGTCCCGCAAGAACACTCCAAGTCGAGGCAATTACAAAATCGCGCGATTCGGCTAAAGATCCAACAAGAATCACGGTATCAACTGCCTTCCGTACGCAAAGTCCTGCCCGTCATTCGTCAGCAGCAGCGAGCTCCTTTTGGGGCAAGGTATCGTGCTCTCGCTTCCGTCGACCTCTTCAAGGAGAGTGTTCAGGCGGATCCGTACCTCATTTCGCGTGTCGCTGCTGAAACGGAGCTCATCACCTTCAATCAGGACGAGTTTGTCTTTCGACAAGGCGATGTTGGTGACTTTTTGCTGGTTGTAGTAGCTGGAGACATCAAGGTAAGAATCCGACACGACAACGGCGTGTCACATACACACACCATTCATTTCAATGAGTCTAAAGGCGGATATGTTCTCGGCGAGCTAGCATTTTACACGCGCAGACACGAACGTACCGCAGATGCCATTGTTCACTCGGAGACGCTCATGGCGCTTAAAATCTCCCGATCCTCGCTTCAGTCCATCTTTGAGTCATCGCACAGTATATGGGCTCTCATCCGTGATCGAGCTCATAAGTTCAATCATATCAATGAGGAACTCCCTTCCGTGGGCGTCAGTGCCAGGCTCAAGCAGATTGGTGCTCAAACCTATCGTCGGCTAATCAACAACAACAACACCAACAACATCAACTCGTCCGCAAAGTCCCCCGCCGAAATCGGCGACAACGCAGCACCTCCGGGAAGCTCGGTGTCGAGCGCTAATATTGAGCAAAGTGATACTGGTAACTCGAGCATCTTTCGAGCCATTAGCGCTGAATCTGAGAAAAGGAATCGAGACATGCAAAGGACCACGTCTCAGAGTAGCCAAGGAACTGTCTCGGAGGCAGACTTTCTCAACATCGTGTCCATGCTCACGTTCTATCCGCTGTCTCTCAAGCACGTGGGCACCATTCGCAAGGTCTTTGAGCTTTACGCAACAGCTCCATTGCACCGGCACAGACACATTTACGGCAAGGGATCGCTTGCAAGTGCAGAGGACTTGTATCCTGAGGGCTGCATAACACTCTCCAATCTTTCCTCAATGATCGAAGATGCAGGACTTGTACTTCACGATAAAGTGCTTGCTCATGTCATGGACGAGTGGAAAATTACTGATGCAACTGGATACCTTGAGCCCGCCATCTCTTTCACGAGCTTACTGTCTATCATTGCTGCTGCTGTGAAAAGACAGCGATTGCTTCTCGAGGTCGAGACAATCTTCAAGATTATCTTAGCAAACGATGAGGTCATGGGCCCGAGACTTAAAAAGGGACTGCAAAATGTGGAAAGTCGCGCGGTTCCGACGGATCAAAAGTGGAGGCGACTTGCTGCAAAGAAAATCGGAATTACCCCGGAGATTCTCCGCGGTGCATGGCTCGAGTTTCTTGATGTTGATCTTAGCCCTGAGGCTGCCGAGGAGATGATATTTGAAGCGGACGAGTCAGAAAACGGGTTTGTCTCCTTTGGAGACTGGCTTGATTCTATCCACAGCGTCTACCAGATCGAGGTCGAGGGCACAGACAACTTCACGGTGTTCGAGACTAAGATGATGGGACTCGACCGTACAATCAGTACAGATCTTCGTCGCGACGACTCCGTCTCCTTTTCAACCTCATTTCAGAATGCAGTACCAATATCACGTTCCGAATATCTCAAGACGAGCGGAAGCGACAGCTTCTCAGGTTCCACGTTGGCTACTTTCGGCAAGCGCATTGCGAGTCTTGGGCCAGGCATTTTGAACGATACTAAAAATATCGTTGCTTCGGCACGTCGGAGCTCCAGGACGCGTGTAATTCCCGAGCCCGCCAGACCCGAAGGCATGGCCAAGCAACGCGTCTCCTCGGCACCTTTTACATCACCCAATTTATAGGCCTAGGTCGCTTACGAAATTAAAGACGACACGATCTTTCTTCATACTGTTTTTTTTAACCTTCTTCTTTTGTCTTTGCCTCCTCGTGTGCAAGGGGAAATGGAAACAATTTGCCAAGTTGACAAAATTTGCCAAGCTGACATATCGTCCTAGCCTATCCAGCCTTCTGCGTACGTACTAGTGAGACAGACGCCCGCTTGTCAACGAACCAACTTCAACCTGCCACTCACTCTAAGTGAAGCAAATTCGCAAAACCTCCCAAACTCGGCGAGTCAAAGCTCGCAATCTTGCAACTAGGAGCCCCAAGTAACTCACAGACTCGGCGACTTGAAGCTCGGAAGCGTGCAAATTTCGCAGGTGTCCCAAGTGGCCTAAATTTGCCCAAATAGAGCTGTTGGGTCACTTTGCGCCATGGGCCCGACGCTCGTCCGGAGAGGTTTAGCTTGGTCGCCGCGCGCCATCCCTTGCGAAGCCCGACTCGCGCGCAACGCCACGCTGCGCACGCTGCGCGCCACAGTCCTGCGAGAGGCTCGCCCGCGAGCTCTACTGCCTCCCCCCGGACGGTCGCAGGCGAAACAAGGCGCAGTAGGGCGCGGGCTGATCGAGCGCGCGAGCAAGCGGCCTTCTCCGCGGGCGGCCGGGCGTCGAGACCAAGAAGCAAGCCTTGCAGAGCTGCAAGCGACCACCGCGCGCGCGTATAGAGCACTCGCTCGCTCGCTCGCTCGCTTGCTTGCTTTGCGGGTGAAGTCTAAGATGGCGCCGACAGCGAGCTCAGCCCCTGTGACGTGTGATGTCAAGGCCTGCCATATGGCGCCGGAGACGCGGGACAAGGCCCTTGGATTTATCGCAGATGCAGTCGCCCAGGGCAAGGTCGAGAAAGATGTCGCAACACAAATCAAGCGAAACATGGATGCACAAGACGCGGCGGGAACCTGGCACTGCATTGTAGGCCAGGATTTTGGAGCCTCTCTTTGCTTTGAGAACAAACATCTCCTTTTCGTCAAGGCTGACGAGAAACACATTCTCCTTTTCCGATCTTTTGACCAATTGTAAAGTCAGTTTCACGAACACATCCAAATTATTTCAAACGTAGGCAGTTCCTCTTTCTCTTGATTTCATTCACTGCGCGATTTGCGCCGTGACGAGATCCAAAACAACAGCAATTAACATTCAACGCTTTTTGAGCTTTCTATCTGTACGCTACTTCACATGTGAGAGGACCCGAATGGAGGGAAGAGCGACTTGGCTACATGACACTCGCAACGCAAGGACCGACGGCCACAGCCATCGAAGACGAAGGCGTTTCTCTTTCTTGTAACTTCCCCGATGCAGGACTCGCTTCAGTCATGGCCTCGGGGGACGGGGGCGGAGACAGCCGCAGCAGCAGCAGAAGAAGAATGAGAGGAAGTCGGCATGAGGACACGATCATGCAAAACTGTCGCTGTTGTCGAAAGGTCCATAAGCTTGTCAAGAGAGCCGTCGAGCTCAACAGGGTCACCGCGTTCATTGTACAGGGGCGGTGGCGGCGGTGGCCAGGGGAGGATGGGGAAGTGGTGCGCAAACTCCACCATTTGTAGCACGGTGTCAACATGCGGATTTCCTCCGCAGAGATTTGTTGTGCATTGGCTCACGATTGCCTTGTAGAGCCTTTGTGGGGCTGCCATCTGACACTCCAACTGATCCATACTGCGCGTGGAAAGATGGAGACCGGTCGTGCCGTGCAGCTGCAGGCGCATGATTTCATCCACTGGAGTCCACCACAGCAGCGCAATGGCACGCGTGGTTTGCGCGTCTTTCGTAAGCGCCAGCAAAAACAATCCTCGTGCATTCAAGACAAATCTAGCACGCAAGTGTTTTGTCTCACCGAAATCTTCAAGTGACATGGCCTTTCCTGCACGATGAAGCATAACGGGCTTGACGTCCCTAAAAACGAGCCCATTCACCAATGGCCATGTCTCCGTGTAAGCAAGCAAACCGCGCTGAAGGTCTGCCTGTGTGGGCGCCTCCGCACCTGCAACAATGGCTTGAGCCAAAGCTTGCGATACATGCGCTGCAAATCGATCCACCGCGTGTTGGAATCGCACCATCCATGGCGTCGTGTGCCGCTTGCCCACCCTGCGTCGAACGGCTTTGGGAACGTGGCCGAGACAAACATGCGCACGCTCCGGCGCGTCGAGATCGAGCCACTGATCGAGTCCACCAGAAATTTGCACACTTGCAGCGAGACTTGCAACATACGCCAAGGCCTCCGGATTACTTGTACACATTTCCCCACGCTGTAACGAAGACATACGTTGCCAGTAAAGCAATTCGGCGCGGAGATCGTCTGTCGAGGAGTAAAACCACAGGGATGGCGCGCAAATGAAGGACTCCAAGCGAATACGAATCGTCCCGCCGGGGTACATTTCGCCCATTGATCCCCCTGGCGGGGATTGCGACACAGACGTCGCGCTCGCTATTGCAGCCGCCAAAAGGCCCGAAGGTGACGAGGGCGGGGAGAGCGCCGCCAACGAGGACGAGGACGACGACGACGACGAGAAATCCTCGTGACGCAGAACCTCTGCGACGGCGAGTCGCCATCGCCACCAGTAAGCATCGCACTGCCACGAAAGAACCTCGGTGTCGCCTTGGGCGTTCGTGTATGTGAAGCAAAAGTCTTTCCAGCGCAGCGTGGTGTCGTGACGGCTGGTCTCCGAGGTTCGCGTTGGGTGCCGCCGAAGACGACGACTCGCCACGGCATCAACTTCAGCGAGCAGGTCCTCGAATGAAGTAAAAGGGGACACGCTAATCTTTGTCCCGGAACCGTTCCAGCAGTGCACATCAATGTCCACAGACTCGGCATCATTCAAGGTCTGGCGCAAAAGATCGAGACGCAGCGAGGCATCTGAGGCAAACAATCGACGTACCTTGCGGTCCGCAGCCGACACGGAAAGGCGCTCTTCCAAGGCGTCTGTGGCCCAGCGAATCATATGGTGCGGGTCGAGATCGCCATGCAGCCGCTGCTCAAGCACCTCGAGAAGAACGTCACACATTTCTGCGCTGGGCTCCAGAACGCGCAGAGAGAGAACAAGCAGCTTCCAATACACGTCCTGCGAGCGTAGAGAGGGATTACACATTGTCTGACAAATCAACTGCGCAACAAGTTCATCCACGAGTCCAATCTCGCGACTTGCAAAGGCAATTCCCATGGCTTCGTGGGCCGCCCCGTAGCCCTTCGGGTCATCAGAAGCCCGTTTTGCGTCTCCACTTGCCTGTAGCAATAGCGCATTGACGCGGCGCGCTCCATTCGCATAGGCGCGTTCCACCCTGGCCTCCCCCGCAGACTTGAAGAAGCGAGACGGGGCATCGTAAGCGTCCTCGCTCCCATGATCGTCTGGTACGCCGCGCGCGAATCCTTCATTTTCACGACGTGTCTTCGAAAGCGGCCGCGTAATTGGGTAGGCGCGAGGGGAATCGCTGTACTGTAGACGCAGTTCGCGGGGAGACCAGCGCGAATTAAGCCGTTCAAAGCGCAAAAGCTCAATGACGAGGCCCGCGAAAGAAGCCGGGTCCTCCTCATAGACTTGGAGTTGCGCTAGATCTGCGCGGCGGGGCCGGAGAACGGCCGAGCGGGCCGACAGGTCATTGTGGACGATGCCCGCGAGGCGAATGCTTCCTGCCGACACTTCTTCCTCGCTGAGATCTTGCGAGAGGATTAAAGAGAAAGTCTCGGTATCTTGCGCCACAGCCGCAGCCTGCAAAGCCGCGCTCTCAAAACTCGTGAGCTGCGAGAGAGACGGCATGAGGCCCAGGGTAAATTTCCCCTGCTCTGCGGCCGCGACGCAGCGTTCCACGTCGCCAAAAAGTGCGGCAACATAGGCTCGCAAAACCAAAGCGTCTGAGGGTGTACACTGCGCGAGGCGAGCCAGCGCCCATGCCAGGACAGGGCTGATATGCGAATCGAGTCGAGAGCGCGGGCGCACAGCCTCCTCGGGGTCAGCACGAGCAAGCTTGGCCTCCAGAATAAAACGTTTGATCTCTGATCTCTCGGAAGGTACAAAGAGATCAAGCCGCGCAAACTTGGCTGCAATGGTACGAAGCTGCGCCCGGACACTGTCCGAGTTACGGCCCAAGTCTTCAATGACGAGGAGAGCGCGAACGGCGTCCAGCAGAGACTGCTCCTGTTCGGCTCGCGTCGTCTTGCGAGTGACGTGAACGAGGGAGCGCGAATTGCCATTTGCTAACTTGGACTTCTCGTGTTGCAAGGAATGCGAGCCAGGTCCGGAATAGGTCAAAGAAGCATCTTTTCCAGTGGAAGAAGGTCTCAAAACGACAGACACTGGCGACTGCGAGTCAAAGCTCGACTCCATCGTTGCCTTATCCTTCGAAATCTCCACTGGCAAATCTTGATGTCCCGCCAATGTTGTGCCAGCGTCCGTCTTTTCTTCTGACTCGCCCTTTGGGCGGTGCACGTCGACGACGTGCAGCAAAACGAGCAACGAGTTGCCATCTTGAAAATGTTCCAACAAGGCTTCTGCGCAGTCTCGACTATGCTCCAGAGTATCGCATAAAAATTCCAATGTGGCCACCTGCAAATTGTCTGCGCGCAGAGGCTCACCCTCGTGAGGCTCAATGCGGGCCTGGCCCGCGTAGATGCCCAAAAGATTTGACACCGCACTGAGCACGCGAAAGGGTGAGATCTCCTGGCCAAAAACGACCTCGAGACGAGGCGGCCGCACGCGCGAGCTACGAGGGCGCAAGCTGCCAGCAGATGGCGACCCTGCAGGTGTAAAGCCGAGATCCACAACTTGTCCGCGGCGGAGATCCTCATCGTCGCCGTCCATGGCCATGAGCATGCGCTCGCGCTGGCGCCGACCAAGCTTGATAATTTGCGGTGAGCCAAGTCCGCTGCACTGGGTGAGAAAACGTTTGATGGCCGCCGGGGCAAAAAGATTATCCTGGAGATCAAGAAGATTGAGACCGCCAACAGAAGATGCGTTCCGGTTGTCAATGAGACCTTGTACCACGGCCTGGAGCGTGGCATCTGCTGTTGCTCCACACGAATGTAGGATCATAGACTCGAAAAATGGTAGCCCGCCAAGCGACTTGCACAGCGCTTCGACGCCAAAATCCCCTAATGGGTTCTCGCTGATATCCAGACTGCGCAAGTTCAAAGCGCGACCGAGCGTTGACCCAAGCGCGCGGCCCCCTACAAAGCTAATCTGGTTTCGCGCGAGTCGCAGATCCCGCAAACGCGGCAAACACACGATGGTCTCGGCAATGCCTGCAGCACCTTCGTCCCCAAGTAGATTTTCTGTGAGGTCGAGTTCTTCGAGATTGACGGAAATGCTCATCAGAGCCTTGCACAGATGGCGCGTGGAGAGCGGACCGAGTCCACAGCTAACAAACTGAGCGCCGCGTAATGCTTGACAGCGCTGCATGGCCTCGAAGAGGCGCGAGGCGCGTTGCTCTTCGAGTACGCAGTCTGTGCACCGAAGCACCGCTGTATTTGCAGTGAGTAGCAAGGCCACCGCTCGGGTGCTTTCGGGCGTCTCGAAAAAGTCTGGCCCATCAAGCTCGAGCTCGAAGGCACCTCCACGCGCGGCTTCGCGCAGCGGACGGCTCACAGAGGCCGCGAGGTCCGCGTTGAGCCCCTCTTGCTCGCAGAGCGCCTCGAAGGTGCACACAGTTGCTGCATTGCGCAGCCACTCTTCCCAGGCAGCGACGTCGGCTGCTTCGACGCCCAGAACACACACCGACTCGCTCTCACCCTCGCGTCGCAGCACGAGCACCTCGTGGTAGTCGTCGCAGGTCACAGTCTGGCACTCTTCGCGCAGGTCGTCGTCGCCGGCGGCCACCTGAAGCCCCACGAGGCCGCACACGAGTCGGCCCTCGCGGAGGGCGCTCCCGGCGTCGCCATCGTCGTCGTCGCCGTCGTGCGCCTGCCCCGCCTCGCCCCCTGCGCCGCGCTCCGCCTCGGCCGGGGCCCCGCGCGCGCCGCTCACGAGCGCGGCGCCGCCGCTGCCTGCGCCATCTTCCGCGCCCAGGAAGGCCTCGCCGGCATCCTGCGTGCCGAAGGCCACCAGCGCGCGCCGCGCCCAGTCCACCGCGAGGAAGTTCTCCTCCCAGTGCCGCGCCCCGACCTTGCACGCGCCCCACATGCTGCGCGCGCGCGCGGAGCTCGCCTCGATCTCGATTTGCTCTGCTCTGCTCTGCTCTGCTCGCTCTGCTCTGCTCGCTTTGCTCGCTTTGCTTTGCTCTGCTCTGCTCTGCTTTTTCAAAACTTGTTCTGCCTGCTTGCGCTGCTCTGCTTTTTCAAAACTTGCTCTGCTTGCTCCGCCTTGCTTGTTTGGCGCCCGCGTCGGGTACAAACCGAGGACTCTGCCGAGCGCGGACTCGGCGCGGCCCTGGATATTGCGGAATCATCCGCAGACCTGGCAGTCGTGGAGGGAGCGCAACTTGCGACCGACGACGCGAGGCCGACGACTACTTGACGCCAGAGAAGGTAATCGGGGTTCTTTGGCTCCGTGTGATAATGATGTGGATGGGGGATGACGACGACGAGATAATTCAAGAGGAAAGAGATGGAGTTTCCTGGTTGCGGACTTTAACTTGCTGATGTTGTTGTCGACGGGCAAAACGCTGCTGTTTGGAAAAGGTTTCGCTGCTTGGAAGACAAGGCGCATTGGGCGTGTAATTTTTAAAAAATTCGCAATCTTCAATAGTGTTCTGATAATTCCACTTGGACTCATCTTGCGACCCTCGTTGCTTTGTGATCAGTCACTCTCACCAACTACGCCACATTATCGTGGTCCACGAAACGCAGCGCAACAAGCTGGCCATCGCGAAGACTGACAATGACAAAAGCCTTGGTTGGGATTCGGTGCGTGCTGAGAGCCTTGATGGGCTGGTCAAACGTGTAGGTTGTCAAAAGAGTTCCGAGATCATCCCATACGCGGACAGTTCGGTCTTTGGAAGCGGACACCACGCAATGCTTACCCGAAGAAGGATTTGAGAAACTGGATACATACAAGATGCGGTGCGTATGGCCGCGGAGTTTGCGCTCACTTCCGTTAAGATTGATGAGGCGGATGAACTTTTCGCGATTCGCCAGCACAATCGACGGCTTCTGCGTATGCGCTTCCGTAAAAGCATAAACGGCCGCCACACGTGAATCGTTGTCGATTTCCTGCGCTGGGGTAGGCTTCTTGCGCGACATGACCGTCGAGGACACCTTTCGCGTCTTGTCAAAATCCCACACGCGGACGTTTCCGTCCAAGTCACACGAGAGCAGTCTCGGGGCGCGCTCTTCGCTGAACGACTGCAAGGTGTGAATGGCCGAGTCGTGCGCACGCCAGCGACAAATGGGATCTCCCGTTTCAATGTTGTGGACTGCCACCGCCCCGTCTTCACCCGAGCTGGCAACAAGATTCGCATCCATGTTCCTCGGATCAAAGACGCAGACGCTAAGCGTCTGACCCTTGTGCGCTTTGACAGAGAGAACCTTGTTGGACGGTATCGACCACACCGCGACAAGGCCAGAATCGAGTCCCACAACGCAGCGAGCATGCCGCGACCGCGGCTCGTCGTCCACGGCGACGCAAAGCACGTTCGCGCCCGAATCCCATCGCATGTTGATCACCAATGTCGTCGGATCCATGACAGCCACCTGCGTTCCATGCACGGTAATGACCTGCCAGCCACGGTTCCCGTCCGTGTAAGCAGCCAATGCCTGAGCAGCGCCAAAGCTATCCAAGGTACGGGTTGAAGCCGTGGACGAGAGCAAGGCGACCTCGGGCAAGTGGTTCGATAGGACGACCTGCCCATCCGTGGCTGCGCTTACCACCCACACCTCCTTTTCTTCGTCAACGTAGGCCGTCACGTCCAATACAGGCCCATCATGGATCTCGGCAATATGAAGCAGCTTTCCTGCCACGGGGTCCCAAATCTTGACAACACCGTCCACATCGCCCGTCACGCAGCGCACTTCGTCTGTCGCTGCGTCCTCATAAACGTCGACGCAAGTGAAGGGGCTATTAAAGTGCTCGTCATGCTGAAGCATGTGCACTGTGACGCCCTCCATGACATCCCAAATTCGCAGCGAACCATCCTCATCGCCACATGTCAGCGCATAGACTGTGCCATCATGAAAGTAGGTCACGGACGCCCGGAAAATGTGCGCGTTTTCCTCCCGTCCATGCGTCTCCACCGCAAGACTGACGTCCATGCGATCTCCGGTGTCGAGCGAGTACACGCGGGCCTCGTGCAGATGGATGCCGAGCGCGTACCACTCGTTGCTTTGGGCGTCAAGGAAGAGTTCGAGATCCACCAGGGGCCCAGCGTCGGCCTCGCATTGGATGAGCTTTTTTCGCTGTCCGTTAAGCCCGTTCCACATGCATATTTGCAGGTCGTTGGCGGACACGATATCCACAGTCCCGTCCAGTTGATAGACCAGACCGATCGCATTGATGTCGGTCTCGTGAGCGTTCTCAATGCACCGAAGCTCCTCGCCGGCGGGCAGCGTGTAGACAACCACATTTTTGCCAACGCCTGCGACCACGCGCGCGCCGCCGCCGGGCTCCACGTATGCAACCACCTTAGATGTTTCTCCGTCATGGTGTTGCGACGGAACAATTGACGACACTAAGGATTTGTTTTCTGCATTCCAAATGCGGATACCTTCGGCTGACGCAGAAACGATATGCAGATCGTGCGTGACGGCGTCTTCGAATGTGTCTACGGACGTCACCTGATTGGTATGGCCGTGCAAGGTGAATTTCTTTTCAGGCGAGTATGCCTCGTCTGGACGAAACTCGATGTCATCTTGTTCGGCCATGGATGGCTGCGTGTCTTCCATACTCTCGCCGAGCTGGCTTGGCGCAGGGTGCGCATTGCCTTGGGAGTCGGCAAAAGAGTCCACCTGGGAGTCAACAAAGGAGTCAGCGTGCGAACCTGCGTGAGAATCTGCACGCGAGCCGTGACCGGTTCTTCTCGGCCCCTTTCTCAGTTTCACAATGCGTTTGCCACGTTTCGTAGTCGCTGCCGACGCCGATCCCGTCTCAAAGGAGTCGAACGAACTTCCGCCCCCCCGGCCGTGGTTTCGTCGGGGCTGCGATGGCTGAAGAATTCGCAACGGCGCCAGGGCATGCAATCCTGGCGTCCGCATGCGCGCCGTGTTTAACTCCGCTAGCAACGGGTCGCCTGGCTCGAGGTTCGGGGCAAGTCGAAGCCAAAGGATCTCCTCGAGATGGTCTGGCGAGCTCTCGTACGCCACCAAACTCTGCCCTACGGCCTGGACAATACGAGAACAACGAAATGAAGACGGCTGGCGCAGCCAAAAGATGAGATCGGCCGCCGACGTCTCAAGCCCAATACGAATGAACTTGAGGCTGCAGACGAGCTCCTCGAGAGCGTCGACGTCGCCTACTGCCTGGAGGGCACCGGGTAGCTCGAGAAATTTGCGCATGTTCACGGCACCAGTCTCGAAGCGAAATGGCTGGGCCTGTGGGAACCGGTTCTGAGTCAAGTACCACGTCTCGCCGTTGACCTCGGTCTTGAAGACGGGTCGCTCCAGCGCGGCTGGAGACTCTGCGCCAAAATAGTCTGCGAGGGCTCGATACGCGGAAAGCATTTTTCCATCATATCGCGCTAGTGCAGCGCGACGAAGCTCACGATGAGCCCAGTTACCCCTCCACAGAAATGGGCGCAGTTCCGTCAGGAGCTTGATTACCATACGTTGCGGGAAACGTGCAAGCGGTGGCACAAAGTCCGTGTATGCTTCTGCAAGAAGGTCGTCCCGAAGCGAGAGCAGATCTTCGAGCTCTGTCTCTTCGAGCCCGGTGTGCGAGGCCGTGATGAGCGCCAGCGCGGACTGCACAAAGTGCAGCCCATGGTCTGCCTCAAGGCGCGCAAACCAGACTGCAAAGATTTCGTCAATCTCCGTGGCGCTTGCGTAATGTTCGAGAGGAGGATCCCACGATGCAAGTCTTCTCGCCTCCTCGTAGAGGACGCGAAGTGCAAGCGGCGAGGGATCACGCAGGCTATTGACTCCGTACAGGACAGATTGCTTTTGACGGGGCCGGAGCACGCGACCTTCGGCATCGAGATAGGCGTCAAGGAACTCCTCCACCTCTTCTGGCAAAAATGCAGGCATTTTCACGAGCACCGCCTCGTGCTTGTCTTGCACGCTACGATGAAACGCCCGCGCGGGCGCGCTCGCAGACCGAGCGGAGACGATGAGCCGCACATGGGGTGGAAGCGACTTGGCCGACAGGGGGATCCATGAATAATCACCGTCGGACAGCTGGTCAATACCGTCCAGCACGACCATGAGAGGCTGATCCTCTGTGGCGAGCGAAAGAAAGTCGAGAAAGGCATGGCGCACATCGCGGGGCTTGACAGGAATTTCGGGCGCCGACGCCAGGTCCGTGCCACAATATACGTCTCGCAGCTGCGCATAAAGGGTGCGTAGAAGACTTGCTGTCACGGTAGAGTCGTGCGTGGCTCCAAGGAACCGAGCAGCCACGACGTTGTCTCTCCCGCGATTCGCGACGCCGTCCGCGACGTCGACACAGATCTTGCTCAGCGCATACGTCTTGCCCGAGCCGGCCCCTCCTGTGACGAAGACGAGGCGCTTTCGGCTGCTACGAATCGAATGCAGCAACTCCGCACGACCCACGAAACTCTTGGCGTAGAGCGCGGCGTGCGCGGCATGCATGCGAACGGCCTCAAAGACGGGGTCGCGTTTGTAGATGCCATTCACCAGCGTGTGCTTGATACTGCCGATAATCTTTTCCTCCAGCGTCGTGAGCAGTTCCCGCAGATACGTGCTGTGTGCTGGGCACGAGACGGGGTCGAGACCTCCCTCGTATGGGACTTCGTAAACACGGCGATGGTTCTCGTGAATTGCGTCGAGGCAGGCGGTCTTTAGCTCGTTGAGACGAGTGAGTGAATACCCGTCCGGGTCAGACTCCTCAGTTTCGTAGAAAATATTGTCTTCTTCTAGACCTTCGCCTTCGAGCTCGCGGATGACGAGAAGAGTCTTGTGTTTGTCGGAGTGGTGAAGAATTCCCTCGGTGATCTCCTCATCCACGACGCTTTGCTCAAATGCCTTAGCTTTCTCTTCGGTGAGAACGTCATCGATCTCGAGGCGCTGTGCAGCGTGCCTTAGCTCCTGCTGCAGCTCGCGAAAGATCACCCACCAGTCGGCATTGTTGGCCGCCATGCGATTATTTCTCGACGTGCCACGCACTTCTGACATGTGACGAAGTGTGTACATTAGTGGCAGCTTATTTTCGTCGAGGGAGAACCACGTGGTGAGGAGATCTGGGTTGGCGGCCTCGTCGACGAGCTTTTCAAAGACTTCGGCTTCGATTCGTGTCGGGAAGGGGCAGAAGCCGTAGCGATTGCCGATGAGGCCGAGAAAGTTGAACGCAAGCGACCTTGATTTGCACCGCTCCAATTCCTGGAGCGAGAAATCACGCGAGTTGTGCGCGCGGTCTGTGATGGCCCAGCGCATGTCCTGGTACTGGAACTTGAAGCCGTGCATCCGGCAGTACTTGCTGATGCGCGGTTCGAGCAAGCCCACGATGCAGTCGCGCTCGAAGCGCATGTCGCGAAAGGTGCTGCTCACGAACAAGTGTACAACATTGGGCTCAAAGTCGAGGTCCTTTGGGACTGCCATGCTTTCGCCGCGCATCATGCGGTCGCGCACGTCGGGCTCGCGGCCCTTGTACCTAATGAGGTCGACGTCACTTTCGAGTGGTCTTGGGTAAAACTTGACGGCGTCCTGGACGGCGCGCAGCTCTTCGAACTGGTCGCGCACGGGGTCTTCTTGGCCGGCTTTGGCGCCTCGGGCCTCCTTGACGAGCCGCTTCTTGTTCATGAAAGCCTTGGAGAAGGCGCGCATCGACAGTCTGCGCAGCGCCGAGCGTCGCTTGTTCTCCTCTGCGCCATCGACCTCGTCGCCGGTCGACTTTCTCCTCCCCGCTTGCGGCGCGCTGTTCCTCGCCCCGGGCATCCTCCTCGCCCCTCTCTCCCGCGCGCGCTCTCGCCGCCTCCGGCCCGCGCCGCTGCCTCTGCCTCTGCCTCCGCACGTGCAGCACGTGCAGCGCGTGCAGCAGCAGCGCGTACGTCTCCCACGCACAACCGGAGCAACACACAAGCGAAGCGCGCGCCCAGATCAGATCAGCCCAGCCCAGCCCAGCCCAGCCCAGCCCGCTCGGCTCCCGCCGTTGCCGCTCTGCGCGCCCGCGCCGGCCTCGTGCAGGCGTGCCGCCGTCCGCGCGGTCTTCGCCCGAGTTTCCGTTCTGCGCGTCGCTCTCGCTCTCGCTCGGCGCCGCGGCGAGGACCCCTCGCTTGCTCTCTCTCTCTCTCGTCCGTCAGTTGCGGCGTGAGTTTGTTGCTGTTAGTTACTGTTAGTCATGTGTGCGCGCGCGTGTGTCACTGTGTATCACGTCAGCGCGGTGCGAGATCGAGTACGTGAATGACCCGCCCCGCCTCCTCGGCTGCTCGCCGTCGCCGCCTTCGACACAGGCTCCGCAGACGCCGCGCGCGGGCTTCACGCACGCACGCGCAGCCGGCCTTGTCTTGTCTTGTCTTGTCGCCGCTCGAGGCCTTCGTCCGCGTGCTCGCTCGGGCGAGCGGTTGATCGATGGGCCAAAGATCGATTGATTGATCACTCGCAACATCTTCCGCGTGAACCGCATCTTGCGTTCCCCAAGCCAGCGCCGCTCCGGTCGGGAACCGAGCGCGCGCTTCTCCCCCGCGCACGAGGCTACGCTTCTTTCCCGCGCCGCTCGCGCCGAGCGCGCCCGTCCGCCTGCCCGCTCAAGCCCCTCGCGCGCGCGGCCTCGAGCGTGTCCTCGGGTTTGGGACGCCGCGCCATGGTCGGCCATGGCACATCACTTCTCTCGCCTCCTTGGTCTTGGTCCAGCTCCAGCTCCAGCTCCAGCTCCAGCTCGAGACCAGCGAGAAGCAGCGTACGCTTCGCGAGACCATCATAGCACCGCGCCGCCCCGGCCACCTCGTTTCGCTGCAGCGCTGCCGAGGCCACGGCCTCCACGGTGGCCGCGAACGAGCGTCGCGTCTTCGTCAAGTTCTCGCTCGCTGTCGACTCGAAGACCCTGCTGTGAAGGTGCCGCTCGGGCGCATTCGCCCGTCGACGTTCCCGCCGCCACCTCACGCCGTTCGACGCCCGCCCCGCCTCGCGGGTGATGACAAGGCCTGGCATCCCGTCGCATCCCATCCCGTCACATCCCCTCCCCTCACATCGCATCTCAGCGCACGAAGCGAAACGACCTCGACCGCTCGATCTCGGATCCCTATCTCGGACCCCTATCCAGCCCGCCCTCGGATCCCAGCCCGAGCCAGCGCCGGCCAGCTGCAGAAGATCGCTCTCGCCCGATGAGCCCCGCCGTCGCCGCGTGCTCGAGCAGCTCGAGCAGCTCGAGCTGAGCCGCGCGAGCAGCGCGTCCTCGCAGCCGCGGCAAGCGCGGGGTGCAGGCAGGCAGACCGGGATACCTCGCGCGAGAGCGCCATGCGCCTGCCGCCCCCCCGCGCGGAGGCGCGCCGCGAGACGCGCTGCGAGACGCGCAGGGTCCTGGCCGCGCTCTCCGTGCTCGTGTGCGTGGTCGTCGCGCTGCAGCTCGTCGTCCTGGGCGGCATCGGGCGCAGGATCGACGCCGTTGCCGGCGAAGACGACGAGGCCCGGCGAGCCGGAACCGCCACGGCGCTCCGCGTGACGCGCGGAGCCCAGGCCTCGGACGAACGGCTTGGGCTACCCTTGCGACCCGCTGCAGGTGTCGGGGCGGAAGCGACAAGATTTCGACCCGAGCGCATGCCCCGGCGCACCGCTGCAAGCGTTGGCATCGACGCCTTCCTTGAGACATGCCAGCCTAATCAGTCGCCGATGAAGGAGCCCCTCGCTGACATCTTACGCAAGGGTGCACTCGATCGGCATTGCAGCGCGAAAGTCTCCTTTGAGAAGCTCATGTGCGCCTTACAGTGCGATGCGGAAGAGCCCGAGCTTGAAAATGCCTTTCGCACCATGAGCGCCAGCACCTTCTCGCTAGCGTACATGAAGGATCTATGCAAAGATGGCGTCGTCACGGCCCTCATCTGGATCTACAAGGGAGTCCCAAAGTTCAAGACCTGCGGCGGGATGGACCACGTTCCCAGCAGCGCGCTTTTTGGGACAACCAAGGCGCTTCTTTCTGCGCTAGCATGCATCAGTGAGGTCTCAGACGTGATTTTTGCACTCGACACGCGAGACTGGGCAGCTCCCGACCAACGATCCGCGGTCCCGGCGTGGCTGCAACCTTTGCCCGGAGTAGCGCGATATGTAGGAAGTCCTGGTCACCCTGCCATACTTCTTCCCACCAACGCTTTTCTTCGCGCAACTACACATTGTAACATAGGGGATGCAACTGATATTTTTGGCAAGCTTCGAGTCTGTAGGATCATGGACCTCGCCCCATCCTTTCGAGACCGCAGCTGGGATCAGAGGGAGAAAACGATATTTTGGCGTGGGAGCTCCACGGGGGTGCCCCTCGACAAGCACGTATTCGCCTATTTGCCGCGCCCGGCCTTGATTCGCAACTTCTTCAACGAAGATGGCTTTGACGTTGGCTTTGTTGGAGCACACCCCCCAAACTCTGTCCCGGGGTACAACACATTCTTCTCTGCGCACAAGAAGCCCTCTGTGAGAAGTCGCGAGTTCGCCAACTACAAGTATCTTCTGAACTGCGATGGCCATACAGCCAGCTGGGGCATTGCTCAAAAACTCACCACAAAGTCAGCTATTCTCTGGATTGACTCTCTCTTCCAATACCGCGAATTTTACTATCTGCACCTGCGCCCTTGGCAGCATTACATTCCGATAGATGCTGATTTGAGTAACCTCAAGGCGACACGTGACTGGCTTTTTACTCCTACCGGAAACGAGTTTGCCCGCGCATTAGGAGAGCGCGCATACAATCTTTTCACGACAAGACTGCGCCCTGAAGCTACATATTGCTACCTCTCGAGGTTATTAGCGTCCATGGCGCTATACCAAGCCACGGTACCTACACCTATTGCGCTTCAGGAAGCAGGGCTTGACCCCGCCACTTTCGAGGATATCGCAGAATTTCAGGCCCTCAAGCGACCTTAAGCCTAGACGGCATGCCTTGTCATTAAAATGCGGAGTGAAATATTCTCGACGTGGCTCCCACGAAAATGGTGGTCAACCACAAGGATTCATACCAGCGGTCTGCAATCTCTCTCTACGTAGCGCGCGACTCACTTATCATGGGCATTTTTACATATAGCATCAAAAGAAGAAAGTCTTGACCTAACCAAAAAAGAGAGTAAAAGACACCTGCCACACACCAAGCGCTCGCGTCGTTCTTAAGCTTCTGTGCCGCCACCACCTGAGAAAACAACACATGACCCCCCATTTTTTGCCAAATTTGCAACGTCGATGTTGAAAAAATATTGAAAATCCAGGGTTTTCGTCGCACAGATTGCAGATGCGAGCATACAGAGCCTTGCGATTTGCTCTATTCCAAAGAAATTAACCGAATGGTGTTTCTTGGGACCAATCAACTAGACCCAGCGTTGAACAATTCACAATTCATTAAAGAGATTTCTTCTTTTTTTATTTGGACAGGCCAAGAAAAAAGACAAAGTGCGCCCTTACAGGCGTCGCAGATTGGAGCTACTGTCCACGCGCTGAATATCTCCCTCAGGATCAATGTATTCGCCAAAAGGGTCCTCATCGTCCACATTGGCTGCCCCAGATATGAGTTGAGTAAGGGAGAATGGCCGCGCGGGATGTTGTGCTGACGCGCGCGCCAGGCTCTGTCGTAGTTGTCGGCGTTGAAGCAATAATGCATCCCCGGAATGCACATCCTCTAACCCTTGGCCACCCTGGCCATCGTCCACATCAAAGCCTCCCAGCGGTGTCACCCGCCTCCGGGCGCTGCCAGACAACGTCTCTGCAATCGTATCAAGCGGGAGCGGCCTGAACTGTCCGTCGTCCGGGGACGGCGTGAGGTCGTGCACGCCCAACTGCGCAAAGTCAGTCTCTGGCGGCGGAGGAGGAGGCGGCGGCGGCGGTGGCGATGGAGGCAATGCGTCGTCTGCGTGCCCCGCAGCCGCATCTTCGACGTCGTCGTACACGTCCTGGCCATAGCTATCCTCCGCGGCATCGTCGTCGTCATCGTCGTCGTCAATCTCAAAACCGAGTCGCATACTCATACGACCCGTCGTGGTTTGATCACCGTCAATCTCGGTGCATTGAACCGCGTACAAAAGCTTGCGGCGCATCACTTCCTTGCTCGAGTACGCAGGGAGGTCTATGGTAAAGTAACACGTGTGCGCATAGGGAAGCATGTCATCTGGACTCATTTCTGGGCGTCCGTACGCCGAGCGTGGCGGATGGAACGACGAGACCTTGTGTGGCTGGTCCCACGATTCACGGTCCAAGGGAAGCCGCGCGCGGCCCCAAACGAACTTGAGGTAGTCGGAACGCTGCTCGTCAGAGAACTCATCGAGCACAGTCCAGAATGCCTGAATGTGGGCATCCGTTTCGGCACAGTCAGAATACACCGTCATGCGCTTGAGAAGCTCGATATCGATTCGTGGGCGCCCGCACACCATAAGCTCGAGCTCTTCCCAGCGGAACAGCATGAGAAGCCGCTGCGGCACGATCGTCGCGAGGCCGCGCCGAATCGCCTCAACCTGAAGGTCGAATTCGTGCACCTTGTAGTCCAGCACGCGATGCGCCCAGTCAGCATAGTTCTCCGGCGTAACCTGCAGCAGCCGCCCATTCGGCACAAGCTCCACCTCACGGCCGTCGAGCGCAATGGCCGTGTAGTACATGGGCTGCTGCTCCAAAAAGGCACCAGGGTCAGGGCATCTAGGGTCCGTGTTCGTGACAGTAAGAATGTCCACCGCGCGAAGGTCCTCGACAGTCGGCACCTGATTCACAAGGGGTTTCCATACGAGACTGGGCAGCCGCAAATCGAGCAGCTCACGGTTACGAATCGCAATACCCATGAGTTTGCCGAGGAACTCGAACATGGAGATCTGTACGGGCGAGATCGCTGCAGGGTTTGGCAGCCAGCGATCTCGGTTGACGCGAATTTCGTTGGCTCGATTGGAACAAGGCAGCAAGAGACCGACACCGGGAAGCGTCTGCAGCTCCTTGCAGTACTCCGAAAAGCTCTGGCGATATGGTCCGCCATCGTCATGACTTGCCATGCCGCGCATCACGCACTTGTACAATTTGCCATGCGCGCGCAAGGTCTTTGCCGGCATTGGGTGAATTGCACGGAAAGCTTGAGCAAATACCGTATGCCGCCCATGCACGTCGGCAAGATGTCGCTTCGACATTGCCTTGCCAAAGTCCAGCACCACATCAAATTTATGAATATCCTCCGCCTTGGTTGACGAGACAGCGTCCAGCCAAAGAGGACCCTTGAACTTTTCAAAGAGAATGCCGCAGCATTCTGAAAGATAGGCTGCAGTGCTCGTTGCGTCTCGCCAGGCGCTCAAATCGAGCAGTCCCAACGCCTCGTGAACAGCCTTGTTCAGCGATCGTACCAAATCAAAACGCTGTGCAATATCCAGCAAGATCGCGTGCAGGGCGCTGCGCTCCAGACGAAGCCCATCGCCAACATGAACCATTTCACCCGAGCCAGTATCAGGCTCGGCCCCGGTCGCGCTTGCGCAGCAACGAAGGTCGCTCAAAACAGACGCGCGCTCGCGGACAAGCGCGATAAGCTCTGTAGAAACAGGCGGTGTCTTCGGCCCGCCGCGCTTGGATTGCTTCTTCCGCTTCCCTCGCGAAGACGTCGCCACGGAAGGCGCCGCCAGCGTGCTCGAAAGAGCTTGCTGTCGCAGAGAGGTTGCGCTTAGCGCTGCCCCCGTGTCCGTCAAGGAGAGACGTGCGCCGCGACGCAACAGAGGAGCCATCGGAATGGGCGGAGCGTCTTCGTATGCAGACTCGCCAGCTTCGAGGCTTGCTTCGAAACTCGCCGTTTCCGCAACTGAAGGCAGATCGTCGGCGTCACCGCCAGTGGACATGCTGGAGACCTCACGAACGTCGAGAGGAGCAATGGAATACAATTCATCCCACGAAAATTCGAGCAGTTGAGCAAGATCCGTGTTCGAGTCTGCAACGGCGGTATTCACGTACGCGACCAGAGCTTCGTCTTGGCGGCGCGTCCAGCCTCGCTGACGCGCGAGATAGGCTTGGTATTGCTCATCCATGGCGCTCTTGGCCAAGGGGCCACTTTCGTCGCCAGCACCTGCATCTACGCCCTCGGCGCCATCCGTCGATGCGTCCAAGTCCGCATTCGCTCCGTGAATGCTGCTTGGATCAAAAGCCGGTGTAACGCGTACCTTGTAGCCCCAATTGCTAATGGGTGAGAGCTGGACGTTCTCGCCAAGCTCAACTCGCTGGATCGAGACACGCTGATAGTTGGTGCTTAGCGACACCGCAGGAATCACGCGCGACGGCAAACCGCAGATTGTGCCGAGCACACGACCATTTTGCAAAAATGTGACCGTGCTGTTTGGGGTGTCAAGACTGACCGTCACGATATCCCCGGCCTCGAGTTTCTGCCCGCGCGTCTCTCCACGCATGCGCACTCCGTTGGCAAAGAGTTCGCCCGTGCGCTTCAGCGCCCAGGCTCCTGGCTTTGACAAAGGGGTGATGGCCTCGAGCTCGTTTCGATCGCCGCCAAAACCCTCCGGCGCGATCACTCCAATCATAAGCTTCTTTCCCGAAATATCGTCGATACGAAAGCATACATTCATGCAGCCCGTCGTCTCATCCGTTTCGTAGTTGAGGCGCTGGGTCCCACACTTGGAGCTTCGCGATACCCTTGCGATGGAACGATTGTTGTTAAACACCTCCACGCCGGCACCTGGAGTTTGTGGAGCGAATCCAATGCTGACCTCGTCCCCTTTGGCACCAAAGTGCACCTTGCTGCGATGCGAGCTTCCGTGCGATCTTGACGCTCGGTCGGCTAGTTCTCGGCGCGAAAGGCCCGATGGGCCCTCGCGACCTGAGATAGCACCTCGGCGCCTTGACGGAGGATGCAAGTTCAAGCTGAGACACTCCCAGGGCAGCCAATATTGCGTTCCAAGCTGCTCCCACATGACTTGGCAGGGGAGATCATCACCATCGTCAATACGAATCACCTCGCCTACATCGCCCGCAGACACGCTTTCGTAGCGCTGTGAACACCGTACCTTGTCGTGCACACGGCAATTCCGGGACATGTAGCGCGCGTATTCGTTCGGGGACATGAAGTCACTCGACTCGAGAAAGGGAGCCTGTCCCGCCCTTGTGCCGCCACGCGAGCTATTATCTCCATTCGCAAAGAGTCCATCAATGTCTTCATCGTCCGAATCGTCATCGTCCAGCATCTGCCCGCTCGCCCGGACAGCATCTGCATCTCCTGTTGAGGGGGCAAGATCGGGAGGCCAAAGCGAAGACGACAAACCAGCAAGAAGAGATGATGATTCTCGTGAAAGAGAGTTGCGCGACCTGCGAAGACCGCCGCCACCTTGATAGGCTCCTACACGAGCTCCTGCATCCTCTCGACCGAGTGTTCGCAGGTCCTGGCCCCCGATCTCAAGCACAGACACAAGCTCCAAATGTTGCAGAGGAATGTCAAGGTCTTGCTTGAAAGATGCTTGTGAACGGCCTTGCGATCGAACAATGGCACGTCCCGAGGCACGGACCACCTGGACCTCGACCACAGACCCAGGTCGCACGCTCGGAGGAAGACCCGATGTATTGAGCGCAATACGCAACGGCATTCCAGGTACAATGACTCCACGGAGAAATTCGACATAGGCCTCGTCCGAAGCAAAGCTTGTACGCTCTCGCCAAGGAATACTGGTGAGACGGTTTGTGCGCGACATCACAGCGAGAAACCGCCTGCAGTCCTCGCACGGAACGGGTGGCTTTGAGCACTTGTCACAGTACAAAATGTCCTTGAGTCGGACGCGACGTCCTTGCGCCTCGCGGGCAGGCCCGGCCAACATGGGAAGGCCCGCCATGTTGCGAGCGAAGAAAATGGCACAGTCCGGACACTGGCTGCCGCCGTCAGGCCCGCACATGCCGTGCGACGAAGTCCAACCGACGATTTCTGACCATGACCTTCCACAATAAAACTTGGCCCGAAAGTGTTTTCGCGTACCAAGCCACACGTACGCACCTGCGCGATTCCGCAAGGCCGCCACAGCCACATCCTTGCGCACAGTGCTTCCTGCCGAGTCGACCGACGACAGCGATGTCGTGCTCGCACTGTGGCGATGAGTCCCTTGAGACATGAGTGATTTGCCTTGGGTTTCAACCGAGATCGCAACAGTTGACCCGGAGATCACCGAGAGATTTGGAGGCATTCCATTCGCACCCCGGAATTCGCGACCATCCACGTGCACGACAATGGCTGCTTTTGTGTTGCTAGCATCCAGGCAAGATCGAGGATCCCAACGCAACATAAGCGCTGTCGCACCTGGAATTGTCAGACGCGAAGTTTGGCCAGAGCCCTCAGCGCCCGTTAGTTCTGCCCCCGAAACGGCAGCTGTTGCGGCTGCAAGCTTGGACAATGACGATGAGGATGCGGCCATTGTGGGAGGTTTACCCATGCTGCTTTCTAGACGCTGCGACGAGGCCCTCGAGTCTGCGCCATCCATCGACGCCAAATCGTCTTCGCTGACGCGTGAGTGCGTCCGCTGCCTCGACAGCAGTCGTTTGCTTTGACTCGGGATGACTCCCGAATGCTGATTTGCTTTACTCAGTCCAAAAGGTAGTCGCGGGGAGTGCACAAAGTTCGCAGCGTCGCGGAATACTGGGTGAGTGCTCTCCAAACGATCGCCCTTGACGTGCTGACACCATCGCACAAACTGATCCTTGAGAAAGCGCTCTGGAGGGAGCATCTGACAAGCAAATGCTTTGAGCAGCTCTGTTGCGGTTACGAGTGAGTCCAGCCACTCTGCATTATCAAGCGATCCACTGCCGCTGACGATGGCAGAGGATTCGGCCGACTGGCCTACAATACTTTCGATGCTTTCCCGCACACCGTGATACGAGATACCTTTGCCAAGAAGTCGCTTCTGGCTCAGGGTGAAGTCTCCACGCCGTCTCCGAAAGGTCAGACAAATTTCGTTCATCGCCAAGATTGACTCCGACACACGCCCTCCCGGACTTCCAGGGCTTCCTCTTGCATTCAGACCTGTGCCCAAGGACCTGCCAGCTCCGAATCCTTTGGTGGGAGAAATGCTCAAAGGATCAGCGTCAAGGGGCGGGAAGCGCACCCCGTTGTACGTATAAGGCTTTGAAAAATCGGGGACTGTACTGTCACCCAACTGCCCCTGGAGGGACGCATCGCCAAAGGGGTCTCCGCCCTGTACATTCCCATCTGCATCAACTGGGACGCCAAGAGGCCCAGACATTCCAATCGCCGTCAATTCACAGCGCGTGTTCGGATCGAGGGACGCCAAAAAGTGATCCTCCACAGCGATGAGCTCATCGCCGACGGCCACATCCTTTATGAGGACTTTGATATTTTCCTTTTCGGCCCCGTCAACTTCCTCCCCAGCCTCACTGGTCGTGGGCTGCGCGCGAATCGAGCTCACACAGAGACGCCCATTAAAGAGCTCAAAAGAAAGAACGGGCGGAATTGATGCCCGCTGTGCTTTGATTTGCACCGTAAAATCCTCCCACGAAGCATCTTCCTTCAGTGCACGCCGCGGTGAATCGATCAGCAGAGACTCTCCATCGAGACCGTCCTTGCGAGACAGATCGTCCACTGAGACGAGACACTTTAGCAAACGCTGAAATCGGATCCCAGCCACTGTCCCCTTCTCGTCGTGCTCGAGACGGAGAAGACCGTCTGCGCCTCTCGGGCCAGACACTACGCCGCCGTCATCCTCGTTGTTGGACACCGATGCGACAGCTTCCGTTGGACTCGCCGCGCCTGGTGTAAGAAGGCTTTCGGGCCCTTCGCCCCCTCGACCTCCTGGTCTTGGTGGCGTGAGTCCAAATCCCAGCGTTGGGTCCGGGCTCTGACCAATAAAAGGAATCGATCCAGGCATGCCCGTGGCAGAACCTGTTGCGCCTCCGAGCTCTGCGCCGGCCATGCGACGGCGTCTGCTCGCGCTCGCCCGATAATTTGCGCTACCGACCAATAGCGAGCTCGAAGCGCGCGATGTTGCTGGCGTACTCGCCCCTCCCGCTGCAGTGGGATCAGCACTGGCATCACTCGGCCAGGCCCGCGAAGATTCCACGCCGAATTGCCAAGCAGATTCCGCACCCCGTGCAGGCCCTCGTGTCACTGCAGCCTCTGTGCTTCCACTATTCCGGGCTTGCGCTGTTGAAGGTTGAGCGGAGCTCATGGTTTCAGCATTGTCTCGCGAAGGAGTCACGCCCCCTGCAGCTTCAGTGCCCGCGCCCGAAGACGGTGCCATCGATGCCGACGTTGTGGTTCCCGCCGTTGCGTCGGCAGCGTTTGAGGACGTAAGAAGCGCTTTGGCTTTAACCAAGTCACGTAGCCGGCGCTGGCGGGCCTCATTCATTTCATTCACCTTGGTCTCCAACACCGCTTGAAGCAGGACAAGCGCCTCCGCCTTGGTCCGAGGTAGAGACTGATTGGCGAACCCGCCTCCAGTAGTTTCTGCGGCGCACGAGCACAGGAGCGAGACAACGTCGACAACGGGAAGCCAGGCCTCGTAGATGGGCGACGTGATCTCGTCGAGTTTGCCAGAATCGCCGTCAATGCAAAAGATACCGTAGTCACAGACGCGTCGAAGCGCACGAAGGAATGAAGGACTCCGCAAGACCTGCATTGCTGGCACAATGTTTTCCCGCAGCAGAACGGTCAGCAGCCAACATGCCTGACGCAGAGCCTCTTGCACACGCATACCTGATTCCGTTTTCATTGCAAAAACGTCCTCCGCGCTCTGGCGCAAATACCTCGACCGCCCCTCACGCTCTGGCGCATCAACGACTTGCATAGTTGCGCACCAACCAGCACGACCGTGCCAGAGTCGGGTGCGGTGCGGCCCACTCTCAAATGGATCTGGAACGCTCTTGGGCATGAGGTAAAAGACCTCCACAGGCTTGAGAGCCCAACTTTCCTCGATTTTCTTCTTGCCTGGCGTGTATGCCACATTGAGCCGGCCGTGCCGATTAATCACGCCCAGGTACTGGCCTTGCGAGATAAAGACCTTGCCGTCGACAGGTACAGTCTGAATTTCCTGCGTGTTGGGGTCAAAGTGAATCGTCCCGCACGTCGGCTGACTGGCTGTCCCAGCTACAACGAAAAAGGTGCTTGTGTCACCTGCACGCTCAAACACCAGAACTTCCCAGGATCCCTTGCCACCAGCAGGCGGTTCGGCAAGGCGGAGCTTGATTGTACGGATGTAGCCGTCTGCGGTCGCCGGACTGTTGATGATACTCACCTGGGCAGAGTCTGCCTTGCCGCTTTGCGGGATATCTCCCCGGTATCGATCAGCGATAAGAATGTACTGACCCGGTTGCTCGTCGAGCATGTCGTCCGCCACTGGGGTTGTTGACGCGTCTGGTACCTGACTTTCTTCCTGGTTCGGTCCTGCGTGTGAAGAATCCGCCCCTTCAGCTGGCGTCGCCGCACCTGTGCTACTTGATCCGGCAAGGTGTCGTACATATGAGCCTTCGAGCCGGCGGTCGAAATCCCCGTCGTCGTAGAGGATATCGAAATGTCCGCTATCGTAGACCCGGGCAATTCGGCCCTGGTACCACCGTGCACCACGACGAAACCGTCCCTCAACGCGCTCACCGAGCGCAAAGGCTGTTCCAGATGCGCGCCTCGATCCGTTTGTATCATCGGTAGTGGAGAGAGGCATGATTCGGTTCCGCGGCACCTGCGACTCTTTGTCTCCGTCATCATAGTGAATCTTGTACGTGCCGTCCGGCTGGATCGCGGCGATCACACCAGTGTACCAGTTCGCTCCGCCTCTGAAACGAGCCTTGACAACATCCCCCACTTGCAGCACGGTATTGGTCGACTGCGTTGATGACTGCACAGACCGGCCTCCCGAGCTCGAGGAGGTGGTACTGTCGCGACGGCTCCTTGGCCCATCGCCGCCTTGTGCAGAACCACCTGCAGCAGCACGACGAGCTTCCCTCGCCTCGCGGACCTGCGCAAGTGCGGTGGCCGCGTCACGATCCTCGGCCTCGCGTGCAGCCTTTTCTTGTCTCATGCGCTCTCGATGAACCTGAGCACCGAGTGAGAGCTGATGACCGACTGCGACAAAGACGGTAATGCACGATTCTAAAAGAGATTCCTTCACGCGGGCTTCATCCGAGCCGGACGCCCACGATGCAATGGCGTCCACGGCGCGTCCCTCGTAAGATTCTCCTCCGCCACTGCCGCCGCCGCTGCCGCCGCCTCCGCCGCTGCCGCCTCCGCCGCTGCCGCTGGCGTTGCCCGTGCCTCCGCCACTGCCACTGCCAAATCCGCTTCCGGCGCTGCCAACGCTGCTTCGGAACGCTAGATTGATCGTTCGCTGCAGCGCGGGGCCCTGCAAGAGATACTGCGGGATGGATCTATTCGTGCACAAGGTCCAATCAACGACCATTTTCTCGAGAGCGCGACGGCAGTACCGATCGTAAAGCGTCTCAAAGACTTCTCGACCAATGGCACCCAGCCAGCCCCCACTCGAAATGTACCGCGGGTCAGACAGAATTGCCATGGCAAGCATCTGCACTTCGCTGTCCCGTCTTGCCGAGTCCTGCGAGAGAGGCGACGGCTGACTCGCATCCTCTGCGGCTGACGAGTCCATGACCTCGTAAAGTACATTGATCTTTTGAATCATTTGCTGGCTCGCACTGAGGCCCGAGGACTGAAGGCCAGCAGAGCTTGCAAGCGCATCTCGCGTCGAGCTCGCGCGTTCACGCTCGGTCGACTCGCCAATGTCGTCGCCGTCCCCAAAGCCTTCAGCACCATCCATACTGAGCATTCGCTCTGCGTCAAAGCTCGAGATGTCCAAAATTTCTTCTGCCTCACCCACAGATTCCGTCATCCGCTCGGCCCAGGATGAACCGGGTGAACGAATTCCAGATGCCGGAGAAGCGGCCGAAAACGACTGCACCTTGGAGACGCCCTCGAATAAGAGCTCTGCAATGCGTGCAGCTCTTACCTCGAGGTTTGCATCCGTGCCGTGTCTGAAAATGTGACGCTGGGGCACAGCAGCTCCGCGTTTTGCCGGACCCGAAGCCGTTGTGCACATGTGCTGCATCGTCATCTTCACATCGGCGCGGTTTCCATACGCCGCAACACAAGGATAAACGCCCCACGTCGCGCGCTTGTCAATACCGTAAAAGACGCGTGTCAGCGGCTTGTCATTGACAGCGACACTGAGGGTTCCCATATCCATGTCAAGGAAAAACTTGATAACGTCGCCAGGGTGCACTCTTGTTTCTTGTGCGCCCTCCCACTGCACGCTCGCGCCCTCGTGGATGCGATGACCATTGTAGGCTTGCAAAAGCCAAAAGTCCGTCGATGGCTTGAGCAAGTTTTCCACGGCGGATCCTGTGTCGCGTTGGCCAAACTCTGATCCAAGATGCGCCAGCGTGGTAATGCCAAACATCGCCGTCTCGTCGTCCTTGACGTCCTCGTCGAGCACGACTTCCCAGGAATGTTTTCCCGTGACCATGGGACTCATGCCCACGGCGACGGCCCGATGTTGCTTTCCTGCAGCCGCAAACGTGATGCTGGCCGACCCTTGCACGTTCTCCGATTCCTCGGGGAAGAGGCGCAGACGCTGGGCAATCACGCCACTTAACGCCCACCGCACAGGCTCGCGAGACATCTCTTGCACGTGCGTTCGTTCTCGCGCTTCTTGAAGCAGTTGCTCCATCAGAGCGTCGCCGAGATGTTCCACGAGCGCCTGATTGTCGAGCAAGATAGAAACGGTCTTGGCAGCACGAGCACGGACGTCGGCGTGAACCAAGTTGAGGGGCGCACTTGCCAAAATACGCTTCAAGGCATGAACTAGATCCCCGTGAAGCGCACTGAGCAAGGTTTTCGGCGGGCAAAGTGGAATTGGTTCGAGGTTTCCGAGCTTCTCCGCGTGAATGAGCGTGGCATCGTCATTCGGCGAGCTCGATAAGAATGCTCCCGTCGGGACGCGCATCCCACCGCTTGCGCTCGCCGTCCCGTCGCCAGATTGCGACACCGATCCGTGATCATCCTGCGACGATGCAGTTTTGGCCTCCGCCGCCGTCGCCGCCTCCTCGGAGCTGTTGAGCGAGTCGCTGCCGTAGATGGGGCGCACATGGAACTGCTGGTCGAGCGTGTCAAGCGTAGGGCTACTTTCGGTGACGTGGTGACGAGCGAGAACTCGCAGCTGCTGGATGCGAGAATCGCATCCGCCAGCGTGATTCGAGGTAATCTCGAGTCGGAAGACACGGTCAGACTTTCGCACGTCACTCTCGTGAACAAGGTCGACCCAGCGTGTGGCTAGCTGGAGTTTGAGGACGCGAACGGTACGAAGGCTTTCGGGTGTTGGCCCAAGGCGGATCTCAATCTTTTCGGGCGAGTAATTCTCGAAAGCATCGTTGGTGAAGATGCTAATTGTGTGAAGCATAAATCCACTCGGGCAAACCATTTGCACCCAATGCGGCGTGTACCCGTCGCTTTCCCAATAGTTGGGCGAGGCATCGAGAAGATATTGAGCATGACCCACCGAACCTGTCGGATGACCGGTTGAGACTTGGATCTTCATACGCGCGGTAATGTCGAGGGGACGCTGAGTACGGCGTCGCGGTTTGGGCTTGCGTCGCGTTTGCGCTCCCGACGCGTTTGCGTTTGACTGTGGAACCTTGCCCAAAACGACAACTTCGTTCCTTGACATGAGACCATTCGATGACGCCGCCACGGCGCGTCCTCCCGTGCGCGGGCTCTCAAAGACGCCCCCAAGCACCGCAAGCGCACCCATGGCTTCCACAAGCTCTGCGCTGTGTGCGCACGATGGATGATCTGCATAGCGGTCAAGCGCCCCTGTAATCCAGGTTGCAACGGTCTGCGCCCAGGCGTCCACAGAGCATAGCGAATGAATGAGTTCAACCAATTGCATGGCCATGGCCCGCGCTTCAAAGCCTGTCCGCTGCAAACCACTACGTCCGCCTGCCACATGCAAGGCCTCGCCAATCTTTCGCATGATGAGGGACACGAGCACGTTACCTTCGGGACCTTCGCGGCCCAACCTCCAGTTTCCGAACTCCTTGGCGAGAGGCAAAGCGTACTTGCTTGCCGCCATTGGTGGAACTTCCACAAGCAAGGCCGCGAGGACCCGACCCGAGGCGATTTGGAGCGAGAGCGTCGATGTGTCTGTGATGCAGGCACGTAAAAGGAGCGTGACTGCATAAGGCGCTGTCAGCCTCGCGCGACCCACGGGGGAGGCGCATGCAGCATATGCCAGCGAAAGCACCTCAAGCGCGCGCACGGTAACCTGCTCGTTCAGGGTAATGTCCAGAAGAGGCTCCTTACGGCCATCAATGAATTGAAGCGCTGCAATGAGATCTGCAAAATTTCGACCCTGGCCGGTCACCGAGTCTTCCGCAGCATCGGCGTCGGCGTCGTCGTGGTCGGCATCAGCGACTTGATCCACATCCTCCCAGTCAACAAGTAGCGACAGCGGGAAAGAGAGAACTAGGCCACCCTCAGCTGCTGATGGCAAGTGCGCATCGGCCATGCGAATTTTAGTAGTTGACGTTGGTTCGATCTTCCGTGAGCTCGACGGGATTTCGACCGCAGCGTTTGCAAACGCAAGATTGCTCACAACGACGCCGCGGGCGACATGACGACGGGAGCCCATACCCCAGTCAGGGCAGCCACCAATGTACAGCGGGGCCTGCATTGCCAACGCGTGCCGCGTATGAATCCGAACGGAAGCCTTCGATCCAGACCCCTTCCTGAGCAACGCCATGCCTTGCTGAATTTCTTCATCGTTGAGCCCGAGCCCTGGAAGAATTCGCGCCGCGAGCTTTTCCGTTTCCGAGTTGGACTTGTCCACGCCACTCGCGAGAATGACGTGCTGCGCGCTTGCAGAGAGTCCTCGATGGAGGCTGCGAGATTCATAAGGCACTTGAAGAAGGGCGGAGATAGCCACCGCCATTGGGAAAAAGGAAAGCTGCAAGTCCGGGTCTTCGTCCGCATCCGCGTCCGCATCTGCGTCCTGATGAAGGCGACGAAGGTTGATACAAACGCAAGCCACCTGATACTTTGCACCCAGAACGAAGCCAACGTGGCCAGCAAAAGGTCCTCGCAAGACTCGGACATAATCCCCAGTGCTGAGATCCGGAACAAGCAGCTTCTCATGACGCAGGTCCGCAGGAAGCTTACCGACTTCGCTCAAGACATCATCGAAAACTTCGACCGTGTAAATGCACTCTTGCTCATTGCCTTGGTCCCGGGCGATAGCTCCCTTAGCATCTGTGCTCACGAGATGCAGTTCGAGGGAATTGTGGTCTCGGATGATGATGCCGACCTCGCACTCAACGTCGTCAGGAAGAGCGAAATCAGAGACGAGGCAAAGATTGACACCAGACAAATCTCCAATCGAGACAGTCAAACGCTGCTCTGCGTCCATACCCACCTCAAGATGACTAAATCGTGCCATGTCATCTCCAGAAGATCCTGCCGATGGTGGACCGGCAATATAGTGCGACGTAGAAACCCCGATCGCGTCAACTTCCACTTGGGGGTTTCCGAGAGAAAAAATTCGTCCAGGCTGAAAGTCTCCAGCTCGAGGTTTGGAGACGCATACCTGAAAATGAATGGAGCTTTCTCGAGCCTCGAGCGATACGTGATCGGCAATGAAGCTAAACTCTTCCGTTCCAAGTACATAGGCGAGGTTTGCCGGGTTCTCCGCGCAACTGTGCTCCCCTGATGCCTTTTCGTCGACTTCGATCTCGTCTTGAAGTTCCCTCTTGTTGTTGGGCAAGCCGGTTTCCACTCGAGAGCAGCCAACGCCAAGCGAAGTATTGGCCATTGAAGATTCGAGAAGAGCCACGAGGACATCAAGCAAAGACTGTTGCAGACTACTTCCCGAAGTGAAACGAGTGCTCTCCTCGGCTTCCTGCCCAGTCTCGCACACGCAGCGGCGCAAGAGTAGCTCAAAACATTTGCCAGCAATGGAGCGTACAAGCTCAGCATCATAATTGCTTTTGAAGTCATGAAAGAGGACTGCCCGCAGGCCTGCCACGACATCGCTCTCGGCAACGAGATCAAAGTCAGCTTCAACATAGTCGAGTGATATGACGTGGAGGTACTGCTGAATTTGGCCAAGAATTTGCGTCAAAAGCGCCTGCAGGTTGCGTCTGTGCCAGGGGGTCAGCTCGACATCATTCTCTACCTTGCGCTCGCCCCGCAGCGCCTGTGCAACCGATGTCTGCTGCCGCAGACCGAGGTGCAAAAGAGCACCAACAGATCGCAGAAATGCGAGAAAGCTGCGGGCGACACCTTCGCGCAAGCCCAGACTACACCCAGGCAAGTCGGTCATGAAATGAGACTCGGACGGTCCTCCAGGCGTGGTGGCAACAAGCGCCATGTCCGATGGCAACGCTTGCATGTCCTGCGGACTTGTACCAAACCTGACATTCCCGTCTTGCGCATGAGCTGCGTTCTTTCCCTCGGTCGCGGACTCGTCTGCCGCCGCGGAAGCAGCGGACGTTGCGGTTGGCTTGGCCTCGCGAAGTGACAAGTTTGGCGATGCCATGAGGAGAGCCGCTTCCGTCGCAATGACGGCAACGTCTTCCTTTCTGTCAGAACGGGCAGCAGCAAGAATTCTGCGTCCCGAATCCAAATCAAGATGGTGCGAGATACCCCTTCCACGAAGTGCGCGAGCTGTCGAAGAAAGCACAGTGTCAAATAGACGGCGCCCTTCCCGATGTCGCAACTCGGTGCGCGCGAGCGCTGTAAGGTTATTGATAAAGTCGAAACCTGCAGTCCGCATGAGTGCTCGCTCGTTGCGGCTCGCCAGCACAACGCGTAGGGTTTCGCCATCGATGGGAACCGCTGCCTGGAGAAACATGTTCACAGACTCGGAAAGAGACTGGTCATGTTCTTGTGCGAGAATGTCGACGTCGCCATCAGCTTCAATGATAGAACCACGACGAATACCGCCGCTCAGTCGCTCTCGGCGTCGTGCAGGGGCATGAAAGTTAAAGTGACCCGATTTGGCGGATGTTGTCGATGTCGAGCTCGACGCCGAACGCGCCGACAACAGGTGCGGCGGCGTATTCATGGGACTTTCCGCGCCAGCAAAGTGGTTCGAGCCGGCACGATTGAGTCTCAATGGGGGGATGCGCCCAAAACCATCGCCATCTGGTGCTGGTGGCGCGTCCAACGTGTCTCGGCTGAGAGACCGATCGCGGCTAAAAGTGCGATCGCGGCTACCCACGCGATCGCGGCCGAGATCCGAATCTTGCGATCCAGGCCGCGTAAGGGTCGAGCTTCGCGTTCTCGCTAGCGGGATAGCCATTTTCTGCGCCGCGGAACGATGCTGATCCACGAGAGAACGCAGTGAGGAAAGAGCGCGCAAGGCCCCAAGAAGCACATCCCAGCGCTTCTGGTCTTGCAGCATGCGCTGGGTCTTTGGGCAGTAGTGGCGTCGCAGACGATGCCAACGGGCGCGTGCAGCATCTCGTTTCGCCGACCGCTGCGAAAAGACCCGAGACGTGGGAGGAGCCACATCGACGATGAGGAATCGTGCTCTTTCCGCGACAACCTCACAGATCGATTCGTACAAAGGCTCCTCCGGGTCCTCTTGTTCTCCGGCCCGAGCAATTTTTTCGAGCAATCTGGCACGAAGGGGCGAGCCTTCGGGCAAGCTTGCCTCCAGATGATGCTGCACCTGACCGTTCACCACGAGCTGATCTGCCCAGCGACGAATGTACTGCGCCGCGCTCCAGACCTTGAGCAGACGGGCTGAAGGCAAGTCGCTCGTGCCTTGTGGGGGTGCACTAAGCTTGCCCTTGGCAAGGCGCAGGGCTTCTCGCTCCAAGCCGTTTACGCGAATCAGGGCCGCCCCGAGCGCTGCAGCTGCGCGATGAGTGAAGAAACCCTGATCCAAAGGAACGCGCTGGCTTCGCAGGCACTGGAAGAGCGCACCTCCCAAGTTGGGAGGCGGAAATTCGGGAGCTATCATTTCCAAAAGCATTGAAGTGGCACGCGTGCGGTCATCGTCGCTCATAGAGTAGAGACGAAGGCGTGAATTTGACTGCGTGCGTCCGCGAGGACGCAAAGAAGGTTTCGTCGTCGTGCCCGCAGAGCCCGAGAGCGTTGGGCCTTGTGCGTTTGACCGGCCGTTGGCCCCGCGACGTTTCCACAACTCCGTCCCGGGGTTTGTATCATCCTCCCTCGTCACTGAGGACGCTTCACTGGGCGCGCTGGCTTGCTTGGACTCGATCTGTTTGCTTGGTAGGCTCTTGTTTGTGTCGGCTGTAGATTTACGAGGTGCCATGGGCGGCAAATCGGACTTGCGCGCGGACGGGCTCGAGTGGACGCTGCTGACCCCGACAGCTGCGAGGCTTGCCGCATTTGCTGTTGTGGCAGTATTATTCAATGCCGTGGTGGCATCTGCTAAGCCGCCACTCAAGATCGGATTTTGCACCCATCGCAGATTATGCATTTCCACGGCGCTGAGAAGCGCGTTGCTACCTACCATGGTATTGATGATTGCCGAAACAAGGTCGCGAGCCATTCCAGCGAGATGATCGATCCAGGGACGCACCACCACAGTGCGAACCTCTGATATCCGAGCAACAACACGAAATTTGTAAGCCCAATGCATCTCACTGCCTTCAGTGAAAGTCACTACGCAGCGACTTGCGGGAATGTGAAGAGGAGGATGGCCATAGACACCAGGGTACGATGCTGGATCAGAAAACGAGCAAGGGCCGCTATAGCGCTCCTCGCCGAAGCGCATCGATGCTGGACACTCTTCGAGTCCGGTTCCCTGAAAGGCATCCTTGGCTTCGCCCCCGTCTGGGATGCGGAGGAAGCGTATGCAATGAACACCTTCGTACATGTTGGTTCGCTCATCAAAGTAAATATACAAGGAATCCGCGCCGGGAACGTTGATTTCCCAGCGACGCTCAAATGAGTCTCCTGCTCCCGCTCCTTCCGATTCGTACTCCAGCGTTTTGGTGTAAGTTTTGGACCAGGCATAGGTCCACGGTTTCTGACTTGCCATGGAAGTTTGCTGCGCCGCGATGGCGGCGGCTGTGACAATTGTGCTTCCTCGTCGCTGCATTTCGGCCCGAAGATTGCGCTTCTTGTTGACAACAGCGGCAGCAGCACTCGATGAGGTGTGCATGGTACTCAACGTGGTCGCTCCTTCAGAGGCTAGCACAGAAGAAAACTGTACAACAAGACCAACAAACGCGGTTAACGACCCGAGTAGGTGATCTGCGCTGAGTAATGCCGATGCTGTGGCTGTTCGAGTAAAGTTAGATCGGCAAAGAAATTCAAGCCAGCCACAAACCACGGGAAATACACGTCCGACGAGGCTATGCTGCACAAGTTTGTCGAGCAAAGCAAAACGAGTGGTGACGTCTGCGCCAAAGTTGGTTGATTTGGCCGCGTGTAGGTGTGCAGCAGCTTCGCATGAGGCGGACAAGATCGCAGAGCACTTTTCCAATACGACCGAAAAGATGTCGACGATTTGTACTAAACTCGAAGGCATGACCGCCGTTGATGCGTCACAAAGTCCACTACTGAGGATCGATACCAACAGACCACAGCCCGCATCGCAGAGATGTCCGAGAGGATCATTTTCAAGGGCTTTTGGCCACGGCCCACTTCGTGCAGTGACAGCGCGAAGCGCATCCAGACGATCAAACGAGACCTTTTCCACAACAGTGAGGATGCGAGGAAGAACACTGGCAGCCTCCCCAAGCTGCTTCTCAAAGGGTAGCAGCATCAAATTTGCGGTCAACGACTGCACGACAATGCACAAGGCACGTGAAAGCGCTGGCTTTCCACGAAGCGCGGCGACGTTGATGTTTGCGAGCTCGTGCTGAACGAAAGATGCTTGCGCGGTGTTGCCTGGAAGAACGAGCTTGAGAGTATGGGCTAGCGTATCTGCGGCGAGCTCCTGGACCTCGCTCATTCCCTTGAACGAAGGATCTGCTTGGACGAGGGCAAGGATCACCTTCAATAAGGCCTCGCACATTTCCGTGTCGACGGCTTTGCCCGCATGACCACGCGCAGCCCAGCTGGTCGTCGAAACAATACGCAGACATGCTCGCACCCCAGCGCGGCTCACTGCGCCCTTGTCATCGTCCGTGTTGAAGTCCATCATGAAGGTTTGCAACATCTCAATGAGCTGAGGAAAAGCCTTGCCTTCCAGCGCGATGGAGAAAGCCTCGGTAGCGCTTGGGATCAGCTCTTTGCCGAGGCAATCTTCCGCCGAGACAAGGTCTCGATCACGATTGGCTTGCTTGCAGTCGTCCATGACTGCCTCAAGAATACTCTTGTTCTGTGCGCGGACTGCAAAGGGTGCGCCAAGACGAGCGATGCCTGATAGAGCCTGCACGCACATTTCGCGGCGCGAAAGGCGATCCTTTACGGAACTTACTTGCCATGCAAGCCGATCAAAGGATGGGAGGCCATCGATGCTAAAAGCTTGGCAGGTGTTGAGAGCGGCTTCCCAGACCCAAACGACGCCGTGCACACGCGAAAAATAATAGCCGTCGCGACGTGTGGCGATTTTAAAGGCTTGACGTTGGAGCGCTCGAGATTTTGCCATGTTGGGCCCTGGCCAGCCTTTGCGAAGCCAGAAATGACTGGCTGGATCCCCGGCCGGTTCCTTTTCTCCCGAGCTGGGGAGGAGGGCCAAGGGGAAGATTCCACAGCGCGTCTGTCTCGCCGGGTCAGATGTTGCTGAAGCGTCTGTTGAGGCATTGGCGCCTGCGTCGACTGCAACAAGGTCGTCGCCATTTGTGAAGATACGCCAGGACGCGAGATGGTCGACGTTGGGGAAGTCGACTGTCTCGGCAGGCACATTCACTCGCCACAGTTTCTCAAGAGCCATACCCTTGGCAGGATCAAAGGCACGAATAATGACGGATGTTTTCTGCTGACTCGAACGAGGCGTATTGCATTTGAGAGGCAAGAGCGGCGCTGCGCGCTCCACACAATAGATGAGTCTCCCGTCACTCGTGAGAGGCGGGAGCCCCCCGGCGCGTTGCGGCCACGTGACCGATGACGAAACAGATCCCCCGGGCGTGACACGGTCTGATGAGCGGAAGCGAGTGTCTTCCTTGGCATCATTCTTCTGCTCAGCCGTTTGGCGTGAAGCGTTTTTCTTTTTGGTGTTTGGTGAGTTGGCGCACTGGCGACTCTCGGCTGCCGCCGCCGAGGTCTCGCCGTCAAATCGAGGCACTTGATTGTGCTGTGCATCGTCGACTTCCTCGTATATTGACGTGTTGCAGTCTCCTTCTTCTCCTTCGTCGTCGTCGTTGTCGTCCTCATCATCATCTTCGTCGTCTTCGTCATCGCCCAAGCGAACGTCAAGCAGACTAGCGCCTGCGCTCCAAGCAACGGGCTGCCAGTTCGTCTCGGTAGGCGGACGAAAGCGCAGACGCCCGCGCCCAAGCGGGGCCTCTTCTTCATTTTCCTTTAAAGACCCAAAACAGACATCAACGCAGGGTCCACTTGGATCTGAACCTTTGACAATAGGAGCATCTGTTTCATAGACTCCGCGCTCAAGGACAATGAGCGGTCGCGCGAATAGAATTGGGCCGTCAATGACGAAAGCGGTACCAAAGGGAAAGAGCCAGGACCCGTTTTTGGAAAACATGATGCGCACCTTGCCTTCTGCAGCGGAGTCTGTGCTGTCAAGCACGCAGCCTATGACATCTCCCTCCTTGCACGTTTGTCCCCAGCTGCGCGAGGCTCCGTGTTCGTCCGTGACTGTTGCTCTGCTGACCTGCATTGTCCACGCTGCGCCGAGAGTGTCGTCGGCTTGATCGTTAAAGTAGGCAGGAGTTGCCCAGCCGATGGAGATGCTTCCAGCACGTTGAATGGTGGCCTCAAAATACCAACATCCGCGTCCCGCGACCCACGAAGAGCCGCAACCGACCCAAGACGCTGCTGCGCTCAAAGGGCTATCTTGCTTCGACACTTCGAGACGGACCATGTCTGCGGCATTCTCAGATGTGACAGCGCGCGTTCGGAGGTGCTCGGCACCTCGCACGCCCACCACCTGTTCGTGAATCACTTCCTTGACGTCGGTGAGTCTGAAGCGGAGCGCGCTGGGCGAAGGCGTGGCCCAAGGCGTCAATGTCGTGGCATCGAGTTGTTGCGCTTCCACCCACGCGCTGCCTCGGCGACGAAGGAGCACGAGAAGCCTGTTGTCTGCAAGCTCCGTGACCATGCCTAGCTGGGCACCTTTCACCTGTATGTCCTGGGCCATCCCGGACCAGTCAAGAGGCTGGTGCGCGTATACGTGCCCTGCCACGGCTGCAGATGATCCGAGCCCGGCGCATCCAGCTCCCACGCGAGCAATGCCGCCAACTGAGTCGCCGCAAATGTACAGGAAACGTCCATCGTGAGAGACAGAAATGCTGTCTGCAAAAGAGCCTTTCGTGGGAGCGGCCCTGCGACGCTGCGGCGCAGTATATGCGGCAGCATTTTGCGCATGCTTTGCAGGAAAGGGATCCGCCGATCCGCCAACGCCCGAGTCTCCTGCCGCCGTGTGAGGAATGTTAATATCGCCCGAATCGGAGACGCGAACGAGACTATGCGGAGCAAACCAAATGCCAACGTCACCGCGCGGACCGCAAACCCGAAACGGTTTGCTCGAACCATCATCAAAGCAGATGCGACCCACTTCACCTCTGCGTAGCGCTTCGCACGATTCTGCGCTCGAAGAAAGGCGGACGAGGTCACCGACAGCTAAATGGTCGGCAAAGAAGTCAGGCCCAGCACAAGTTTTGGACTCTGGACGGATGTCATTATCAAAAGCATCTTCCGGACCACCACCATCGTCGCTTGCGCTGCCGTCGTAGCCCCGAGCCGACCTCTGGGTATCTGCAGCAACGTGTTTGTTTGTGCTTCTCTGCTCTACGTCTGCAGACGTGCCCGACGAAAAGGTTTTCCAGCGAATATGGGCAGAAAAGCGTGGCGAGCTGGTATCGTCGCCGAGCCAGGCCGGAGCCTTTGGCTGACGATGGTCGGCCATGTCCAGCGGGCAATACAGGACCGCTGCGCACAGCCGACGCAGCATGTCATTGAGGACATCATCGAATGACTCGAGGGCGTCATCGGAGCGAAACATGATGCGTCGCAGCGTCGCGACCACACTGTCGAGAGCGCCGCGCTGAAGCGAGAGAGCGAGGAGAAAGAGATCGACAGCATCACGGCTGGATGAAGCGCTCTGCGCGTCGTCGAGGTCGACGCGCTCTCCCAATCTACAGAGAGTTTCGCCAAGGGCTTCAAAGGTCTCGTGTTCCCAAGGAGCCATCTCAGAGAGAATACCAAGAGGCATCTTGGCGAAGAGTCCCATGAGGTGCGAGCAAGTCGTGGCGATGAGACTCTGCGCGGCTTCGGGTGTGGCCGTCGAGAATGCGTGTTCGAGTGTGCTCATTTGCATCTCCATGATGGCCATAAAGGTGAAAGCGCTCGAGGGCATTGCCTTTTCACGACTTAGAGTGACCTCGCTTGATGTCATGTGCGAGCCGGGCGAAACACTTGGCTGCAGGCTCGCAATGAGCTCGTCGAGGCGGTCCTCACTTTCAGTTAGGTCTACCAGGTTCTCCGCAAAAGCAGCGTCACTTTCGCACTCTGCGGAATATTCGCTACGCACGAGATACATGGCAATTTCGCGCTTCGACCGTCCGTGCAAAGATGCTTCATCCGAGGCCGGATTTAAAGAGGACGGGGAAGCGAATGTGGGCGAGGAGGAGGCGTAAGCCGTTTTCAGAACTGTAAGCGAGGCCTGCATTGCATTTGTAAGGATTAGTCTCGCCACATTGGCCGGGCTCGGTCGAGCGTGGTCGGAGAGTCTGAGCTCGGGAATTTCGTTCACGATGGTGTTGTGCGAGTTCAAGCCCGCCTCGTCGGCTAAGAGGACATCAGAGAGCGCAGCCTTGCGAGCCACATCGAGCGCATTGGTCTGGGAAGATTGTATCGAAGCTTCTTCCGTTGTCCTCGAGGGGACATTGACGCCCTTGCGCGCACGGTCGTTCGGGTTGTTTTCCTTGTTCCCCGTTGTGTCTTCGGTCGCGGAGACATAGGTTTGTCGTTCTCCATAACCCTGTGTTTGTAAATTTACTTCGTTGGCGTGAGTTTTGCACGTGTGGCCTGCCCAGTCCTCCGGGTCCATTATGCCGAGCACTGCGTCGTCAAGATAGGGCGGAAGCGAGCCCTCTACAAGGCTTCGCATGAATTCTAGAGCGACTTCATTGCTCGTCGTCGAGTTACTGCGAGCATTTTCGTGCAGGGCGTCTTCTTTGCGTAGGGGAACCGCAGCGTTCTTGGCGGCCTTTAGGGGCTCCATTGGATCGCTGCCGGTTCGAGGCTCGGGGTGCGACGAGGCTCGACTCGTTGTGAGTTGAAGACGAGCGCACGGATGCGAGCTTCAGTCCCTCGGATTTTCCCGGCTGCGGAGGCCTAGGCTGGGGCTGTCTGCGCGAGCTCTCGAGAGATCCACGAGAGATGGCCTCCTACGCGCTCGCGCACGCGGGGTTCCCGGGGCTGCCCAGGCCTCTGTCGCTCTGGTTGTCGAGTTGTTGTTGTTGTTGTTGTTGTTTTTCTTCTTCTTCTTGGTGTTTTTGTTGAGAGCTTTGCACCAAGTGCGCCGGGCCAGGTCGGTTTTCTCGCGAACCAGCCGCAGACAGCGCTCGCCGAGGTCGCACCGCGCGACGCGGCGCAGGGACCCGCGGCGCGCGACCACCGCGTGCCTGCAGGCGTGACGCCCACGCGCCAGCCTCTCGCGAAAAGTCGAGCGGACGCGCGAAGGACGACCGCTAAAAAGGCGGTTTGCGAGTAGGCCTAGCGAAGATCATCAAAAAAAATTATCCCGTTGATGGCATAGTAGAGCGATAAAAGAGGTCTAACGCTCCGTTGGAGCCGCGCAGCCAAGCCGCCGTCGCGAAGCCTGGTCTCCGACGCTGATGTGATTACAGCCAGAAATGGCTTGCCATCGGGAGAGAAAACAAAGAGCTATGCAGAGAGATGATGTCATGACGCGGGAATGTAGTTTTGCAATGTATTTGCAAGCTTGGACGGTTGAGACTGAGAGGAGCACACTAAAAAGAAAAGAAAAGTGAATGTGGAGCTTTGATAGTCCATTTTTGTTTTTGGAGAGCTCCGAGCTCATAATGTGGACGCGAGGAGTGAAGGCGGGGATCTCGGCAAGTCGTTTTGCTTTCACACGCGCAAGCTACAAATTGCGCTTGTGCAAGCAACAGGTGAGCTAAAACAAAACGAAAGAAGTAAACCACATGCTCGATTGGTAAGAAAGTTGTCTTTCATCGTCTACTACAAGACGATGCGAGAGACAGTCAAAGTCCCGAAGTTGCCACTTCGGAAAAAAAGTTCAAGTACGATCAAGGTCTTGCATATTTGCTTGTTCTTGTTCTTCCTTCCTTCGATCAAAAGGATTTTGACAGACAAGCGGGAGGGACCATTTCCTGGTTCTTATGAAGCTCTGCAAGAGTCTCAAGTCAACAAAAATCGATTGAAAGAAGTTTGCCGGATGTGAAGTTAGGACAAGAGAGAGGTTTCCTTCTCTAATTCTTATGAAAAGCCTGCAAGAGTCTCATACACCAAGTTCAAGTCCAACACTGCCTCGGTACCTTAGGGGGTTAGCGACCCGCAGCTTCGCGGATCGTTCGCTCCCAAGACCATTCGGAAAGAAACGAAAAGCTCGCACGCATCCAACAGCAAACCAAGGGTCTTCTTCTGGAGAATAGGTCAGTCTGGCAGCTGGTTGGCGCACTTGCAGCTGCCAGGCGACTTGACTTGCAAAGTGATTCCCGTCCGTCTTGCCGCTGAAGCACGGGCCAAGGCACGCACCCTCTCCACATTCGCTGGCCAGCTAGCAAGCCAGCCTGCTCCGTGCCAATGAACCCGTCAATCGCCGTGGAACCTACCACGCCGCGCCGTTCTCTATTCCGCCGCGATCACACGTACATCGTCAGCCTCGTCTGCACTGCATGCGATGCGTGTCGCACGCTGGACGCAGCCGGCGCTGGACGCTGCCGCTGACCTGCTGCAGCTGTCTCCGCATCCGGCGCCGAACCGCCCGCCGCCTGCATGAGTGTCAACCTCCCGCGTCTCCACGTCCGTCCCGGCCCTTCCTCCGCTGCTCTCCGCCCTCGCGCGCGCGCGCTCCGGCGTCCCCGCGCTGCCTCTCCGCGCCGCTCTGCCGCGCCCGCTCAAGCGGCTCTGCTCCTCGCCGCTCTCGCGCGCCGTATCCGCGTTCTGCCGCGCCGTCTCGGCCCCGGAGAAGTGGCACAAATGTGCGGCGCCGCGCCTCCGGGCTGCGACGCTTGTGGTGTTTGGAGGGAAGGAGGAAGAACTCTAGCCTCTCACTGAGCTTCGCGCGGCTGAAGCAAATGCAGACGGAGCCGAAGAAGACGAGGGAGAAGGAGCAGCGGGAGAGGCGGCCTCGGAAGCAGACCCGAAAGGACGAGCCGACCGTCGACCCACCCATCCCACCAGCCGGCCTTCGCGCTCGCGATCTTCTGCTCGCTCGCTCGCTCGCTCGCTCTCGCACTGGCACTCGCGCGCGTTAGATCGTTCGACCGCAAAAGTCATATCCATTTGCGGCGGCGCGGGACGCGGAGAGACTGCGCTTGCGCTCGAGCTCGGGCGTAATTCCTCGCGTGCCTGTCTGCCTGCCTGCCTGCCTGCCTGCCTGCGTGCCTGCCTGCCTGCGCTCGAACGATGGGTATCTCAGACCGCATCAAGCTGCGGAGCACGGTGCCCAATGCGGCCAAGACGCTGAATGAGATGGCGAACCCCAAATATGTGTCCCAGGACAAGGCAATCCCGCGGATGCTCTTGCAGCACTGCAAGGGCATTGCCTTCGTGACGGTGTACAAGGCCGGCATCATGATGATCGGCGGCAACGTTGGCGGAGGCTGCGTTGTCGTCAAAGTCAAGGACTCTTCTCAGCCCGGCGGATACCGCTGGAGCGCACCTCTGAGCGTGCAAGCCGGAGGTCTCGGGGGTGGCTTCGTCTTTGGCGCGGAAAAGATCAGCAGCGTCATCATCTTGAATACCACGTCCGCCATCAAGGGATTCACTGGCGACAAGCAGATTTCGTTCGGCGGTAGCGCCAGTCTTGCCGTTGGGCCGGTGGGACGGAACGCCGAGGCAAGCGTTGGACTGAGCGACAACAAAAAGATTGTTCCGGCGTATAGCTACTCGCTCGCCAAGGGCGCCTACATTGGCGGCACGCTGGAGGGAGCAATTCTCAAAGTGAATGATTCTGACAACCGCGAGTTCTACGGCCGTGATGTCACACCGGCCGAGATTCTCGGTGGTCACGTCGATCCTCCTCCCATTTGCAACGTTCTCTACGAGACTCTTCACGAAATCATGGGCGTCGTCATGGACTCTGGCGCAGGAGCCTCGTTGCCGCAGGGCCCTCAGCGGACCTCGCTGGCGCAGGGGGCGTCACAGGGTCTTGGCGCTTCTGGCAAGGCGCTGCTTCGTTCCGGTTTTTCCGACGCGGACAATGAAGGAAATGATGGACTTCCTCCCGGATGGAAGCAAGCCTACGCTGAGGACGGCCGCGCTTACTACTACAACGACAAGGGAGAGACTTCTTGGGAGCGGCCAGCGGCACCACGCAGACCGGGTCCGCCGCCCCCGCCTCCAAAGGCGCAGCCTTCCGCAAGTCTTCCCGCAGGATGGCAGGAGCTCACCGCCCCGGACGGCCGCAAGTACTACGCCAAGGGTTCTACGACGCAATGGGAGCGGCCGACAGCGTAAGGCAAGCTCCAGACAGTTTCTTATCTCCTTTCCTTTACAGGGTTTGTTGCGATCTTGACCTCATGCGTAGTTTAGTTTACGCGTTCACTATTTGCTCGTTTGCGCCAAGCAGGATCCATCTTTGCAAGTTGAAGAAAAATAAATAAAATTCGCCGCGCGCACGCAATCCAAGATGCACATGCCATAGTCTTTTTGGCCCTCTTGATCGCTTTTCTAAAAAAATCAGCTTCCTTGTCCTGCCTTGCCTGTGCGGCCGTCAAAGATAATGAGATCTTGTTGCTTGCAGAGGAGCCCACATCAAATCGACAAATCGAAGAGACGTGCGCGGTGCGGCACCGGCAGTACCCAAACTTGTCCGGGCCAGCCTGCGCGCGAGTGAAGACGCGGAGGCGGCGCGCAGGCCAGCTCTTCCGTCCGGAGAGCAGCAGCACAACGGGCAGCAACGATGGGCAACGAGATCGCCTTTTGTTGCTCGACGCAGCGTGGCGGCGGCGGCGGACTCTGGAGCGAAGACGACGATCTCTTGTTCGCGGCGCCCGAGCGCGCGCGGGAAGACCCCGTCAAGCTGCAGCTGCGCGCGCTCGGAGAAGGGTCGCCGCGGCGCTGCGTGCACGTGGGCGAGGCATGCTCAGAACAGCTTGCAGGCATGGCACGTCGCGCGACGGCCCTGGCAAGGCGCAAGTCGGACTCGAGCACGGAGAGCGCCTCAACCCTGACGAGCAAGGCTGAGGAGCTCGAAGCAGACAGCAATCGCGAACTGCGTGCTTTTGCAGGACCGCAAGCGACTCGCGTGCTAACGACGTACGAGCTCGGTACCGGACGCTTTGCTACGAGCATTTGGCGAATCGAACCCGTGTCCATGGACTCATTACGCAAAGTCTCATCCTCTGCATCAGGTCAGCCCCTCAGGCGAGGGCACCTCCGTCTCGAAGCATGCACGCTAAGTCCGGCCGATATGAGATTCCACTGCAGTCACCTGTTTCATTTCGGTCGGAAGCTTCTCTTGGCGGTGGCGGCATCATTGAAAAGTGATATTGAAGACAAAAGCGCCGATACACCGACTTGCGCAATTCGACTATACAGTCTCGAGCAACTTCCAGCGATGCCCACCTCACTCGAAAATTCATTATGTCTCATAGGAGAACTTTGGGCTTCTGCCACAGAGTTGCGTGGCCACGTGGTCCACATTCATGGCCATCAGGGTACCTTGGTGTGCGCGGACGAACATGGTTCCCTTGTCATTTGGAAACTTCAAATGAATACGGAAGATCCACATAATGTCACCTCCTCGTCCACTTCCGCTGCACCCTTTTCCTCTTCAGATAAAAATGTTTCCATCTCGGGTATTCCATCCCATGTGGAGCAGCTTGACGCTCCAGTGGTCGCATTGCAGGTGCGCGGCCCCCCAGCAATGGGAATGGTCAATGTGTTTGCCAGCCCAAGCGGCCCCTTTCCCGCTACTTTTCCCTTGTCGGGAGCGAGTGGGCATACGAGCGAGATTGCGGTCGTGACGAGTTCTGGATCTGTTCGAGGCTTTCGATTTTCCTGGGACAAAGGCGCGGCAGAGTCAACCTTTTCTCTCCGCTCTCGTGCGTCGCCAACGGACACTGAGGAGACGCAAGATGGGGCTGTTAGCGCCGTGGCTTTTGCCCCTCAAGTTTTTTCTTCCCAACGCCATCTTCGGAACCTGGATGGCCAGCATACGTACTCTCTTGTCTTTGTTGCGTCTCATGATGGCTCTCTTTGCGTATACGATTTACGGAAACCGATGGACGACGCACGAATTGCAGTCTTCAAATGTGAAAATCCTATTCGCAACCTAGCGTTTGGGGCTTTTTCGAACGGCCCGCTCGTACTTGGCGAATCGAACTCGCAATTCTGTATTCGTAAAATGGATCTCGGCGGTTCCTACATGCCCACTGTGTGGCGGCCAGGATATGCGTCAAAGCAGATTATCGTAGAGCCGGGCCATGCAGTGTTCGCGCTCTCTGAGCGCGGGCATGTACTAAAAATCGACTGAGAGAAGGTCTGCAGAGGTTTCACGTTCGCGTCAATTGCGCACAAACCAAGAGCCTTCATTTCATCATCACGAAGCTCTTCATCTCGTCGCAAGGTCAAGTTTGAAGATTAGATCGAGCAGCTCCATACTAAGCACCAGGACAAGATGCTGCATTTCTCGTGTGAAATCCGGAGCTGGGCGTAAACGTTGCCGTCAGAAGTGGCTCTTCGTACAGCGTCACCCCTCGCTGTCGATTGGTTTGAGTGAAGTGAGCATGTATATTACGCAATCACCGCAATCCTGATCTTCCGAGTTCAGTTCCATGTCCAGTCAAGCTAGCCGAAGCGAAAAGATCACACAAGAATAATCAGTGAAAGCACGGTATTCCGCAAATGAATATTGGCCTATGTTGATGTTAATTGGTTGGTGTGTTTGCATCCTTGACCGCTGGCAAGACGCACGGAAAGTGCCAAGGTATTATACCCTGCCTCCGCCAAGGTTGCGGCGACAGACGCGATCTTGCAGCCCGATATTGAATCTTGGGGTTGGGTTGTCCGGTCTTGACACTTTCTTCATCACCGTCCAAGCCAACCTTGCCATCTTCGGTCTATTTTTTGATCAGATCGAACGACAGGAGATGAAGCTTTAATGTAAGCGCGGTGAGCTTTTTTTTTTTTTTTGGATCGCTGTCTGGTCAACCAAGATTGACTTGAAAGGAGAGGTGGCCGCAGCACGTGCAAAAATCTAACAAGTAGCTGCTACCAGCACCGCACACCAGCCATCAAATCGGTCTCTCGAGACGGACGGACGGTCAACAGTGATTACACCAGGGCAACGGCGGTATGGGTGGGTGTACAGAATAAAGAATGACTGGCCAAGGCGCCGACAGAAGAGGAAGAATCGCGCGACACTATGCAATAGCTGAGGAAGAGTTAATTAGTTTCTGGCAAACTCGCAACGTGGTGAATCGACCAGATGTCTTGCCAATCTACTTGCAACGCGCTCTGCGAAACAGGCAGCTATGCAGTCTCCTCTTTCTGTATGAACGGCGTTTGTACGCAGGCCACCTGCAGGCGCCCGGGCATTTGCCTTGGAGGAGAAGGGTGCAACTGCATTCTTGGCCACGTCGGAGAACTGTGCTTGCTGACAGTGGTCGTTGGTGTGGTGGTGATTGTGATCATCGTCTTGAGCATTGCATACTGCGTGCAAAAGCACAAGAAGAAGAAGAACGCATCAGCTGCGCTTGTCTCCGCGTCCTCTGAATTGAAAGATGATGATACAGTTGAACATGCGATTGAGGTGAATGATGGCTCTGCTGGAGAGGAGAAGCTTTTTCAGCCGAGCGCACGTGCACTTGCGCGCGGCCTTATCAGCATGATCCTTCTCGCCATTGTGCTCTCAAACACTGTCAAGATGTCGGAGGTAACGACGACATATAGTGTTAAACTTGCCGAAGTGACTACGACTTTCAGCGCTGATTTGTCGACATTGAGGGTCGAGGTAGATGGTTCCATTCCCGGTCTTCCTTCTTTTCCGATTGCAGAAGACAGTATGACCTGGGAAGAGTATTGTGTGGCCGTCGAGAATCTCGAAGACGTTGTGGAGACATTTCGATATGTGGGGCTTCTCATTCCAGGTCCCGTGCAGTGCTCTTATGTAGCTCCAGCACGCTCCTTTATCATTGCAGCCGTTACCATGTACTCCGTGGCAAGTGTCTGCGCGCTGCATTCGCGTGGAGACACTTTTGGCATGGTAACATCCATGCTTGGTTGGGTCTTCGTTGTCGCTGGCGTCAGCTTCTGGTTCGCCGTTCTCGGAGCCTGGACCGGCATCGAGACTGGTGTTGGCATTCTTCTAAGCATCGCTTTGTTCGGAGTCACGATCATCACATGCGTGCTGCCGAAGCGCACGTAGATGGTTTCTTTTCTTTCCGCGGTGCGTAGACTTTCGCATAAAATCAATCTTCAGCAGTTCCTGAATGTTGCTATACCTTTAGAAGAGGTGCTTGGTCGAGAGCGTACGTGAGCTGCTTATTCATGCAGCACTCAATCACGTTATTGCAGCATCTCCATCCGACATTTTAAATGGGAAGGGCGTGTACTGGATTTGGTGAGCAGATGTTTGCTGGGTTTCCTGAGTACCTACCTAATATTCGGAGATTCTAAATGCGCTAACGTGAACAAAGCATCTCAGCCTTTTCAGAACGAAAAGTTGTTCTTGTCGGCGATTGATCTGATCTGAATTTTTACCTTAAAAAAAAATGTGTCCTCGCTCGCTCACTTCGGCGCTGAAAAGCAATACGTGGAAAATCAGACTGGTCGACTTTAACTGGCGCTAGCGAACGTTGTTGTCAAACGTGAATATTCGTAGAATTAGTTTTCCCTCGCTGTCAATTCGTTTGACCGCAATCGCCGCAACTCTGACCTTCCTTGCTTTTCCACGTTCAAGCAAGCTAGCTGGAACGAGTACAACATAGGCTCAATAAGAATGAAAAACAATGAAAACACGGTTTTGCAACCAACAAAGCAGCGCTAAACCATAAGCGTTCACTGGGTGCTTCTTTTTGACTTCCGAGACGCACGGAGGGTAGGCTACTGTTCGTCCACGTTGCGACGACAGACGCCACGTCTTCAAGTTGCAGCCACGTATTGCACTAGCAGGGCCATGGGTCGGTGGTCTTGACACTTTCTTCGTCACCGTCCAAGCCAACCTTGCTATCTTCGGTCTGTATTTCGATTGGATCGATCGATCGAAACATGGAGATGACGCATCAAGCGCGGTAAGTTTCTCTTTTTAATTCGCTGTCTAGAGCAACCAAGATTGACTTGCAAGGAGAGATGGCCGCAGCACGTGTAGAAACTCAATATAAGGTAGTTGCGCCATCAACCGGTAGCGTATTCCCCAAGTTAGTAACGTGAAGGATAAAACACCAACACCCAAAAAACAATGCCGTTACCCACACTTTTCCTGCACGCACCCACACCCCTGGCCGTAAAAAAGAATGCCCGTTTCTTTTTCTTTCAGTCAAACGAATCGTCTGACTGGGAGTTTCGTTACTCCGAACGAAGTTGAACACGCTGGTGCTGGTCAATCAAGATTGACTCACAAGCAGAGATGGCCGCTGCACGTGTAGAAACCTAACAAGAAGTAGTTGTAACCCGCACTCCAGCCATCAAATCGGTTTCTCGAGATGGACGGGGGGTCAATGGTGATCAAACCAGAGACAACGGCGGTAAAGGCGGGCATACAAAAATGCCTGGCCATGGCGACGAAAGAAGAGCGTTTGATGTGATTCTGCCGATTTGGAGGTAATTTTTTATATTGAAAAACTAAACGTAAAAGAACATCCGCTTCGCGGATAACACGAAACGAGATGATGGAATGTATCACAAGTCATTCTCGCTGCTACTCGACTATCGTCGCTTCCAATATCCAGGGCGCGGATTCTTGTCAGCGCTCCCCATTTCCCAATAAATACGTTTCGTTGTGGACTAGGACAACCCATACTTTTGCGTTGACCCAGCGCGGAGTCGATTGCTCTCGCTTGGCTACCTGGTCGAGGTACCTTTGCGTCAATTCTCTAAAGTTGCTTTTCTCCCGGTGCTGGATCGCTTAGACTACCCACTCCATCTTTGTAGTCAAGCAAAGAGGAAGAATCGCGCGATAGCTGAGCAAGCTTTGGAAAGTTTCTGGCAAACTCGCAACGAGGTGAATCGATCGGATGGCTTGCAGGAAAGATTGCAGATGGATCTACGAAGAAGACTGCGATGGATCGAGCTCCTGCAGATTCTACAGTTGCCCGACCACCTGCGACTGCATTATCGGCCACTTTAGAGAAGTGTGCTTGCTGCCAGTGTTGATTGGTGTGGTTATAACTGTGCTATTTGTCTTCAGCATTGCATGCTGTGTGCAAAAATGCAACAACAAGAAGAAGAAGAAGAAAAAGAAGGAGGAGGAGGAGGAGACCACATCAGTTGCGCTTGTCTCGGCGTCGCCTGAATTAGAAGATGATGTTACAGTAGAACATACAGAAGATGCTGTTACAGTGGAACATACGATTGAGGTAAATGATAGTCCTGCTGAAAAAGGAAAGCTTTTTCAGCCGAGCGCACGTGCACTTGCACGCGGCCTCATCAGCGTGTTCTTTCTTACCATTGTGCTCTCTGACTCTGCCAAAATGTTGGAGGTAACGACGACGTATGAATATCGACTTGGTGAAATGTCATTTGCCGAAATGTCCACGACTTTCAGCGCTACTTTTTCGACATTGAAGGTCGAGCTGGATGGTTCCTTTCCCGGTTTTCCTTCGTTTCCGATTGCCGAACGCAGTATGACTTGGAAAGAGTATTGTGCGACCATCGAAGATTTCGACGACGTTATACAGACCTTCCGATATGCGGGACTATTAATTCCAGGTGACGAGCAGTGCTTCTTTGTAACTCTGGCACGTCCCTTTATCATTTCTGCCCTTGTCTTGTACTTCGCGGCAAGTGTATACGCGCTGCATCCGCGTGGAGACCTTTTAGGCATGGTCGCATCTATGCTTGGTTGGCTCGGCGTTGTCGGTGGCGTCAGCCTCTGGTTGACTGTTCTCAGAGACTGGACCGGCATCAAGACTGGCCTCGGCATGCTTTTAAGCATCGCTTTTTTCGGAGTCACGCTCATCACACGCGTGCTACCGAAGCGCCAGTAGATGATTTTCCCTTTTCTGCGGTGCGTAGACTTTCGCATAAAATCAATCTTCAGCAGTTCCTGGGTGTTGTTATACCTTTAGAAGAGGTGCTTGGCTGAGAGCGTGCGTGAGCTGCTTACTTCATGCAGCACTCATCTCGTTATTGCATCTTTTCCATCCGACATTTAATGGGAAGGGCGTGTGCTGGATTTGGTGAGCAGATGTTTGCTGGGTTTCCTGAATTTCTACCTAATGTTCGGAGATTCCAAATGCGGCAACGTTGACAAAAGATTTCAGCCTTTTCAGGACGAAAATTCGAAATCGTCAGCACTCGATCTTTTCTGAGTCTTTACCTTTAAAAAAAAAAAGCGTGTCCTCGCTTGCTCACTTCGGCGCTGACAAGCAGTACGTGGAAAACCAAACTGGTCGACTTCAACTGGCGCTGACGAACGTTGTTGTCAAATGTAGCTGTTCGTAAATTTAGCTTCCTCTCGCTGTCAATTCGTTCGAGTGACCGCAATCGCCGCAATTCTGATCTTCCAAGCTGCAGCTGCTGATACACGTCCAATCAAGCTAGCTGGAACGAGTACAACATAAATATAAAAAAGTGAAAACACGACTTTGTACCCAACAAAGCAGCCCTAAAACATAAATGTTAAACGTGTGTCCTTCCTTTTTGACTGCCGAGACGCACGGAAGGTACTACTCGTCCAGGTTGCGGAGACAGCCGCCTGGTCTTTAAGTGGTAGCCACGTCTTGCATCAGCCCGGCCATGGGAAGGTGATTTCGACACTTTTTTCTTCCGTCCACGCCCACCTTGCCATCTTCGGACTGTAGATCGATCGATCGTCCGAGAGAAAAAAGGACATGACGCATCAAGCGCGGTGAACTTTCTTTTTGATTCGCTGTCTGCCAGCTGGTCAATCGGAAGCGACTCACTAGCAGAGATGGCCGTAGCACGTGCAGAAACCTAACATGAAGTAGGAAGTACCTGCACTCCAGCCACCAGACCGGTCTCTCGAGATGAACGGCGGTCAACGGTGGGAATCGGGGACATCAGCGGTATGGGCAGGTGTACAGAGTGACTGGCCAAGGCGCCGCAGCCGAGAGAAGAAAAGTGTTCAAGTAGGCGACGCGTGCCGCCGCGCGGACACGCGGTCGGAGCTGAGCAGGCTTCGAAAAGTTTCTGACAAACTCGCAACGTGGTGGAACGATCGGATGTCTTGCCAATCTCGTTGCAACGCGATCTGCGAAACAGGCAGCTATGCAGACTCCTACGTCTGTATGGACGGCGTTTGTGTGCAGGCCACCTGCAGGCGCTTGAACATTATGTGCCATGAAGGACAAGAGTGCAACTGCATTGGTGGCACCGTGGGGGAACTATGCTTGCTGACAGTGGTCGTTAGTCTGGTGGTGATTGTAATCCTTGTCTTGAGCATTGCATACTGCGTGCAAAAGTACGAGATGAAGAAGAAGAAGAAGAAGACCACATCAGCGGCGCTTGTCTCGGCGTCCTCTGAATTGAAAGATGATGATACAGTTGAGCATGCGATTGAGGTGAATGATGGCCCTACTGAAGAGGAGAAGCTTTTTCAACCGAGCGCGCGTGCACTTGCGCGCGGCCTCATCAGTGTCGTCCTTCTCGCCATTGTGCTTTCTGACACCGTCAAGATGTCGGAGGTAACGACGACATATTACTCCCCAACATTTTCCAAAATGTCTACGATCTTCAGCGCTGATTTGTCGACACTGAAGGTCGAAGTGGAGGGCTCCATTCCCGGTATTCCTTCTTTTTCGATTGCAGAAGACAGTATGACCTGGGAAGAGTATTGTGTGGCCGTCGAGAAATTCGAAAACCTTACACAGACATTCCGAGAAGTGGGGCTTATAATTCCAGGTCCTGTGCAGTGCTCTTATGTGGCTCCAGCACGCTCCTTTATGATTGCAGCCGTTGCCATGTACTCCATGGCAAGTGTCAGCGCGCTGCATCCGCTTGGAAACACTTTTGGCATGGTAACATCCATGCTTGGTTGGGTCTTCGTTGTCGCTGGCGTCTGCTTCTGGTTCGCTGTTATCGGAGACTGGGCCGAAGCCTGGACCAGTATCGAGGCTGGCGTCGGCATTCTTTTGAGCATCTCTACTCTTGGAGTCACGATCATCGCATTCGTGCTGCCGAAGCGCCCGTAGATGGTTTTTTCTTTTCCGCGGTGCGTCAACTTTCGCATGAAATCAGTCTTTCGCAGTTCCTGAGTGTTGTTATACCTTTAGAAGAGGCGTACGTGAGCTGTTTACTTCATGCAGCACTCAATCTCGTCCGTTCGTTATTACATCTTTTCCATCGGGCATTTGAAGGAAAGGGCGTGTGCTGGATTTCGTGAGCGGATGTTCGCTGGATTTCCTAAGTTCTGTCCACTAAAACCTCATCCATTAAGAGATCGGAGATTCCAAATGCGCCAACGTAAACAAAAACATCTCAGCCTTTCCAAGACGAAAAGTCATTCTCGTCAGCGTTCGATTTGTACTGAGTCTTTTCCTCGCTCGCTCACTTCGGCGCTGACAAGTAGTACGTGGAAAACCTCACTGGTCGACTTGACTTGGCGCTAGCGCAACCAAGCTCCCTGGTAGGATCATCTGAAGCTGCTGTGCAGCAGTAGTTGCGGTGCGACGCGAAGGAAAGGTAGCTACAAAGGTGAGGTCTTGTCCGTCATAATTAGCCTCGAAAGAGATGGCTTCATCGCAAACTGCCTCGGCGTCTCGGCGTTGGGCGCCAATAACTTTTCGGAGAGTCAAAAGCGTCCTGATTTCATTCTCGCTTGCGCGAATCCCTTTGGGGGCGTCGGCTGCGTCCTGAAAACGGTCGCTTGCCTGCGAGAACTTCGGATTGGAGTCTCTGGCCTTTCCTGCAATGGCTTGTTCTTTCTTGCTAATGTCTTCGTGGGTGTTGTTGTTGTTGTTGTTATTGGTTGCATTTTTCATCCAGGCCGGAAGCACAAGAGCTCGGCCTCGTCCGCGGCCCAAGGGCACGCTCGCGGTCGCGGAAGCCGACGTGCTCTGTGAAGCCGTGGCAAGGCTTGCCAGCACCGCAGACCGGCTTTTGGACTCGAGAGCTTCTCGCCGTTGCTCCGAGGCGCGAAGATCGGCCTCGGCGCGCCGGGCCCGCTCGAGACTCGACTCTCGCTGCGCGCAGGCCTGCACAATCTCCTCATAGTCGTTGGGCTCGAGGGGGTCGTAGGGGGCGTCGCCCGAGGCCTCGAGGACTGCGTCAAGGACGGCGTCTTGAATGTGGCGTGCTGTTGATGTCATCGTGTTTGAAGTTTTGCACTAGGCCTATTGCAGAGGTGACAGCAGTATTATGATGATACGGATGAACACAATCGCACTCCACAAGCTAAACTTGTGAAGACACTGCGCTTGGGCTCGGCATCATTTTCAAATGCTGTTGATACCATCTGGGATCACAAGCAAGCGCGAATAGCAATAGATTGAACAACGTTATATTTGTGATGTTGAAGCGGAGGCTACTCTAGCGGTCGCCATTGCCGATGTTGGCGCCGCACATTTCCTGGGCAAGCGCATTAGCAACTGCGCGGTCCTGATCGTACGCAGAGTTGTAAAAGATGTTGTTGTAGTAGTCGTCAGCATCGGGGTAATCGTCGACAGAGTAGGTGCTGTCGCAGACCGCGTCGAGGAAGGGCGTGTTCTCGGCCTCGAAGAGTCGGATGCAAATGACTCGAGGGGCCGTGCTGCCGAGTCGCTCAATCATTTCCGCCTTAAGACGGACATAGTTGTCAACGTTTTGGGGCTTGAGAATCTGGCCGTCCGTAAAGAGGAGCATGAAGCTGGGCACCTCGCTGGAAGCAAGCTTGTTCGCCACACCCTTGAAGACAGGGGGGAAACTTGGTGCCATACGCACGGTTGCCAGCATTCAGCTCGAGCGCCAACGTGAAAAACTCGGTCACGAGGTCGCCAGGAACATTGGCAGTGGGGCTGTCGAGCTGGACGCGCCAGTCGATTGCTGTTCTCTCGAGCTCAAGGATGCCAAAGTTGACATCCTTGCTAAAGGGCATCTTGAGCGCTGTGAACGCAGCGCTCTGAACAGCGGTCACGGCCTTTCGAAGGGATGCAAGGGGATATCTGGTTGCAAAGGTGCTGTCCACGACTGCGAGGACGCGCGCCGAGCATTGCGACGGCAGACGAAAGGCGTAGCAGGTTGACCCATAGAGATCTTCGCTGCCACGAACGACAGGTCCAGTTGTTTCATCTCTGTTTTCGGATGCCCATCCCACAGGCAGAGGCAGGTCGCTCATACGTTCATAATCTTTCCTCGAAAAGTAGCAGGTGAAAGAGTTATAAGAAGGTTCCCACGAGAAGGCTTCGACGCTGTTTCCGAAGGTCTCAAAGCAGGCGTCGAGAGCTTCTTGCTGGGTCCGTCCATCAAGCAGAGTCCAGAATCCACTAAACCACAAAGCGTCTTGGTCCCTGCAGCGGCCATGAAAATATGATCCGCTGTCATAGGCGGGTACTAGTTGGGCTTTCACAAATTTGATGTTCGCCAGGGCCAGCGCGAGCGTCGTCACGCCTACTGTTGTCTTCATCTTGGTCTGCTTCGCTGGTGGTCTTCCGCACGCGCTTCAAATCCCTTTACGTGTTTGTCTCCCTACTCGCGCCTCGAGTCTCTCCCCATGCGCGCCGCCTTCGTTGCGAAGGAGCCTTGATTGCTTGACAATAAAGGTCTGTCCACGTTTCTGCAGAGCAAGATCGAGCACGTCACGACACGCCGCGGTAGCACGCGCAGTGCTAGCCTTTCTGCTGGCCGGGACCTAGGGCGCGCGCGATCTTGCCCTGGATTCCCACCTTGGCCGGCGGTTTACTTACTCGTTTCTGTGCGGCTTTCTTCCTCCTCAGGATCTTTTTCGTGTCCCCTCATGTCCATCGATGGGCTGTGGCATGCACGGCGCTTGATTGCATCGGCTCTAGTGTGCCTACTAGCGCGTGAGAGCGCAAAGTCTATCGCTTGAGACAACGACGAGGACAGCGACGAGGACAGCGACGAGGACAGCGACGAGGACGCGGCCTGTCGGGAGGCGTGCCTGGATCTCGAACAACCGTCATACCTTTGTGGTGGATGGGTGCAAGGTCAGTCAGTGGCCGTCAAGGAACGACCGACACGAATTGAATTTTTTTCAAGGAAGAGAGAAAAAGAAGCGAGCAGCACATGCGTAAGGATCATGTTCCCTAAAAGCGTCTCAAATATAAAAAAAATGAACGAGTTTCAATTTTAAAAGGCGCCACCGTTGACGATGTTGGCGCCGCACATTTCCTGAACAAGCGCGTTGGCAACTGCGCGGTCCGGGTCGTACGCAGAGTTGTAAAAGTAGTTGTAGTAGTAGTCGTCAGCATCGGGGAAATCGTCGACAGAGTAGGTGCTGTCGCAGACAGCGTCGAGGAAGGGCGTGTTTTCGGTCTCGAAGAGTCGGATGCAAATGACTCGAGGGGCCGTGCTGCCGAGTCGCTCGATCATTTCCGCCTTGAGACGGACATAGTTGTTGACATTTTGGGGCTTGAGAATCTGGCCGTCCGTAAAGAGGAGCATGAAGCTGGGCACCTCGCTGGAAGCAAGCTTGTTTGCCACACCCTTGAAGACAGGGGGGAACTTGGTGCCATACGCACGGTTGCCAGCATTCAAGTCGCCAAAAAGGGAAAAGATCTCGGCCACGAGGTCGCCAGGAACATTGGCAGTGGGGCTGTCGAGCTTGACATGCCAGTTCAGAGCTGTTCTCTCGAGCCCAAGGATGCCAAAGTTGACATCTTGGCTAAAGGGCATCTTGAGCGCTGCGAATGCAGCGCCTCGAAAGGCATCCACGGCCTTTTCGATGGCCGGAGTGGGGTATCTGGTTGCAAAGGTGCTGTCCACGACTGCGAGGACGCGCGCCGAGCATTGCGACGGCAGACGAAAGGCGTAGCAGGTTGACCCAAAGAGATCTTCGCTGCCGCGAACCACGGGTCCAGTCGTTTGATCGACAAGCTCGGAACTCCAGCCAGTGGGTGTGGGCAAGGCGTAGAGACGAGCAAATTCATCCGTCGTAAAGTAGCACGTAAAGGAGCCGTAGGTAGGTTCCCACGAAAAGGCTTCGACGCCGTCGCCAAAGGTTTCAAAGCACGCATCAAGAGCCTCCTGCTTGGTGCGTCCTCGCATGTAGGTCCAGTACCCGCTGAACCAAAACGCGTTCACATCCGCGCAGCGGCCGTGAAAGTACGATCCGCTGTCGTACGCGGGCACCTGGGCCTGCACGGACTGCGCGTTCGCCAGGGCCAGTGCGACCGTCGTCGCGACCACTGCCGCCTTCATCTTCTTTTGCCCGCTGCCTCGCTCGCTGCCTCGGTGCGTACTCCGCTGGTCTGTTCCCGCGCGTCGCGCGTCGCACCTCGCAGCTATCTCGCCCGCACCGCGACCTCGCGAAGGGGCTTTGCTGTGCCCTTCTCGCCGCTCTTTTCGCAGTCGCTCGCGAGGTCTTGCCTCGCCATCACGCTCGGCACGCGCCGCTCTAGGGTTTCCGCTGACCGGCGCCTACGCCCGCTGCCGGCCTTTCGGGGACGCCGCCGCTCTGTCCCTTGTACTACCGTAAGCGCTAGCAGGGCCCTACGTCTAGCTCGTACTCACTCGCGCCACTTCTCTTCCTTCCCGCTTCATCCCTTTCGGGGCTCTCAGCCACCCGCCAGCTCGCGCCGTCCATGGCGTGTCGCAGCGCGCCACCTCGCGTCGCTCCTGCCTGCATCTGCGCCCGCTGCTGCCTCGGCGCGCGGGGACACGCCGCCAGACGCGCGCCCTCGCAGACAGGGCCCTGCGTCACGTCGCGTCGCGTCGCGTCGCGTCTGCCCGGCCGGCCGCGCGCGTGCTGGACCGCGAGCTCACCGTGCGCAGGCAGGACAAAATACATTCACTCTTTCGACAAAACAGAGAAATCAACCATCAATTTTAATCACGACCAATCCTGGCCACTCCACGCGCGCCCGCGCCGGGCCGAAGCCAAGCCCAGCCCAGCGCGCCCAGCCGGCAGCCTCGCTGCCTGGGCTCGCGGCGTGCGTGCATGCATGCTGCGTGAACCCATCGAAGACGGGAGGAAGCCTTTCAGAGGCCTGCTTGCTTGCTTGCTTGCTTACTTGCTTACGTGCTTGCTTGCTTTCATTTCTTCGTCCGCTGCAGCTGCTCCCTGGCGGCCAAGACCGCGCTTTTGGCGGCGCAGATCCGAGGCAGGCCGTGCCGATGTGCGCGCGCGTGCGTGTGCCAGCCATTGTGCGCGCACGCTGCGCTAGAACCACGCGCGGCGTCCGTCGAGATCGGGGGCCGCTTGCTCGGTCTCGCTCGATGAGCAAGAAGATACTAGGCCTAGATGGAAGGTGAAAAATGGCGACGCGAGGATGGTCATGGCGCCCCCCCGAGTCCGGCCTCGAGATTGAGGAGCTCGAGGCCGAGGCCGGGGTTGGCAGCGGCAGGGCTGGCCGCGAAAGCCACCCGCTCTGGGCCTCCCCGTCGCCCAGCTTCGCTTCTCCGCCTCGCCCCGTGCTTGTTGTCCCGGAGGTCTGCGCGCAGGTGGGCTCGAGGGAGCCGGCCTCCGGGAATGGCTTGGACGCGGGGTGCAAGGTGGCCCGTGCCGCCCTTTTCTCTCTCTCCCTAACTCGGTCTCGCCCGGACCGAACGCGAGCGGGAGCAAGCGGCGAGCAAGGGCGCTCTGCAGCGCGGACCCGGCCGGCCGGCCAGCCGGCCTGACAGAGCCGAGCCGAGCCGATCAGCGCAGAGCAGAGCAGAGCAGAGCAGAGCAGAGCAGCGGCACAGCCTGCTCGCTCTTTATCTGGTTGTACTCTGGTTGTAATCTTGAAGAAGAGTGTGCTCCCGCGGACCGCCATATTGGCGTTGACCGACGCGGCCTTCACTGTCAAGTTTGTCATGTCATCACGCCATGTATATACGTATTGAGAAGGCGAACTTGAAAGGGGCGGAAGCGCAAGTGCGTGACTCGACCTGCTAATGATGACATCGGCCGGAACGGAGATCACGAGGAGTCGGCTGAGAAACACACGCAAGACGAAGCAAGCAAACCATGGTGGTTGTCATTATGGAACTCTCCCCAGCACACGTGTTGACAGTGTATAAGATTGCCTCATCGGTGAGCGTAATAGAACAACGACTTTCAGCATGTCTTCTGTAAACTGGAAATCAATTGCAGTGGTGGGTGAAGCGTGCGTGCAAGCGACACACATACAATGTAATCAAGGACAAATCTCTTGGACGAGAGCATTCGCGAGAGCGCGGTTTTCGTCGTACTCGGAGTTATAGCGACTGTCGTAGTAGTCGTCGGCATTCGGGAACTGGCTGACTGAGTATGAGCTGTCGCACACAGCATCGAGGAAGGGGGTGTTCTCCTCTTCCACGATGCGAATGCAAATAATGCGCGGCGCCGTGGCCCCGAGACGGTTGAGCATCTCAGCCTTGAGCGCGATGTAGTTGTCCACGTTCGAGGGCTTGAGAAGGTGGCCGTCCGAGAAGAGGAGCATAAAGCTGGGTTTGTCGGCCGATGCGAGCTTGTCCGCCACGCCCCTGAATAAGGGAGGGAACTTTGTGCCATAGGCGCGGTTGCCGGCGCCAACATCGATGTCGAGGAACTTTTCGACGAGGTCTCCCGGGACGTTGGCCGCGGGGCTGCCGAGGCGTACGCGCCAGTTGATCGAGGTCCGTTTGAGCTCGAGAATACCAAAGTTGACGTCCTTGTTGAACGGCAGCTTGATCGCTGCGAATCCGGCGCTGCGAATCGACTCGATCGCCTTTTCAACGGCGGGCTTCGGGTACTTTGCGGCAAACGTAGTGTCGACGGCTGCGAGGACGCGCGCCGAGCATGTGGACGCGAGGCGAAATGCGTAGCAGGTGGTCACTCCTTCTTCGCTGCCGCCATTGACCGAACTGCCGTACACGACTTCACTTCCGGGGTTGTCAAACCAAAGAAATGGGATGCCCGCTTCAAGAAAGGAATTGTACTGCTCGTCCGTAAAGTAGCAAGTAAAGGAACCCTCAATCCTATTCCACGACATGGCTTGGACGGAGGTTCCAAAGTTTTCGAAGCAGGTGTCGAGTGCTTCTTGCTTGGTCCGGCCGAAAATTGGCGTCGAGAACCCATTGAAGTAGGCCTTGTCCACGTCTGTGCACCGTCCATAAAAATACGACCCGCTGTCGTAGGCCGGCTGTGCGTGTGCTACGTGCACAGCAGGCAGCGCCATCGCAAGCGCCAGCGCGACCTTCATACCTTGGGAAGCCGTCCTCATCGTGCTTCGCTTGGTGATTCAAGTTGATTAGACCTTTGTAAGCTTGATTGTTCTGGTTCGCGAGCAGTCAGTCTCCTCTCCGCGTCGAGAGACAGCGCGCGCGCGCGGGGGGGGGGGGGTGCTGTCGCGGACAAAACAGACCAATTTTTACCGATGTACTTGCATTCCTTCAAATGGCCATTTGATTTTTCTGTAGGAGAATGCTAACCTCTACAAACGCAGCATGGCGCGGAATGAGAAGGCAACTTTTTACCGGAACTTCGGTCGGACATCCGTGGTGCGTAACGATCGAGATGAATCACACAGAAAGCAGTCTGTCTGGCAGGCAGTGCTACTTCTACATTTCCTGACACAACGGCTATCTTGCCGATTCCATCAGCACCGGGGGGGTGCGTCGGACGGTGTCCATTCCTTGCCCTTGGAACAAAAAATGCACTCCTTTTCAGGCTGACCAGTCAGTGAGTGAGACTATAGTAGACTGAAAAGTTCTGTGGTTGAAAAAAAGAAGAAAAGGCTGAGGGACGCCTTTTGTAACGGGTCTTTTGCCGCAGGCGATGCGAGCTACGTGGTGGGGGCTCTTTGGTCTGCTCCGGACGATAACGTCCTTCTCGTCCTCGCTGCGAACTTTGCGATCAGCCCCGGGATCGTTATTTGTCTCGGGAAAGTAACCGTCCATCGATCGAGCGATGGTGTGGTCACCGTTTATTTGGACCATCTGCGAGGTCGTTCGCCTATGTCCAGCAGCAACAGAAGCAGCAGTAGCAGCAGCAGCAGTAGCAGCACGAGTTCCTCCCTCTCTCGCACCTCGAAGAGCAGGAGCAGCGGGTCCGAGCCAAGCAAGCTGAGCCAAGCAAGGTGAGCCACGCCGAGCTTTCTTCCACCTGCTCACTGTCAAATATTTTAGTTTGAGTCACCCACTGCCACTCGATCTTGCTGGCCGGGCTGATCAGCGGTGCTGCTGCGGCTGATCAGCGGTGATCGCCGCGTTCCGACCGTTTGTTGTTGTTGTTGCGCGCACGCCCGCCGCGGGAGAGAGAATGATTCATCACGACTGACTCGACTCTTCGTTCCTTCGCCTCGCGGCGCGTTGCGATGCGATGCGATGCGATGCGATGCGATGCGATGCGAGATGCGATGCGAGATGCGATGCGATGCGATGCGATGCGATGCGATGCGATGCGATGCGATGCGATGCGATGCGATGCGATGCGATGCGATGCGATGCGATGCGATGCGATGCGATGCGATGCGATGCGATGCGCCGTGCTCTGTTTTACTGCGTTTTTGCTGCAGCAGTCTCAGCCAGCCTCAGCCTTTCTTTTGGCCCATTCATCGTCGACATGCCGTTTCTCTTCCTCAGCTCCGTGCAGAGGTTTGACCAACGCTCTCGACCCGAGGCTCCGGCGTTGGCCGGAAGGGTCGCGCGGCCACATCGGGGTGGCCAAGAGGACAGACAGTCAGTCGCCGACCCGTCGCGACCGCCGGTAGGCAGGCCCTCGACCATTCCATTTCATTTCCCTCGCATTCCGAGCCGCCGCCGCTGCCGCGGTCGTGCTTTCTCACTCCTGAGAAACTGCTGCGAAGACTGCGATGACGAGATCTCGCTGGCGGTGTGCGCCTTATTTATCGCGCGAATGCGAGCTGCAGTGCTGCTGCTGCTTGGTCCAAGATCCGTCGCCACGGGCCAGGCCTGCCTAGACCCAGCCAGACCAGACCAGGCTAGACCAGGCCATCGCGCCAGCCTGCGCGAGCGGCTGCCTTCGACGCGAGCGAGATGTTCACGCCGTCGCCCGTGGCCTGGTCGGTCTCGGCTTGGACTAGGCTTGGACGCGGCTCGGCTTGGACTCCTCGCTTTCCTCGCCTTTCCTTTCTTTCTTTCTTTCTTTCTTTCTTTCTTTCTTTCTTTCTTTCTTTCTTTCTTTCTTTCTTTCTTTCTTTCTTTCTTTCTTTCTTTCTTTCTTTCTTTCTTTCTTTCTTCACCTTTCCACTTCCGCTGGAGAGCCCCAACAGTAATTTATTCAAGAGTCCACTTCCAGCCACCAGCTTTCCGGAAAAGAACGCGAAAAAAAAAACCACCGGCAGCGGCAGCGGGCCCCGGGAACAACGTGAATCTCCAACCGTCTCGACTCGAAAGGAATCAGGGGAGAGAGAGAAGGAAAAGGAGAGAGAGAGAGAGAGCACTGCCTGCATGGCTGCATGGCTGGTGCGGCGCCGGCTCGATGGACGCCTGGATGGACTCCGAGAGTCCAGACGGCCAGGCCCGCCCGGCACGGCTGATCTCGGCGCGTCGGGTTCGGGCCGACAGCGCGCGAGCCAACGGGCAGCCCGTTGAGGCTGCGAGTCGGCCCGAGGAGAAGGGGACTTCAACTTGTGCGCCATCATGGATCGCCCAACTTCGAATTTTGAATAAGGTTGGAACTGTGAAAGTAAAATGAAAACAAGAGGCGAAAGCCGACGACCGACGCGCCCGGGACCCACGACGCCCGTCCTGGCTAGCCAGCCAACCCGCAGCTCCGCGCGTAGGTCGTGGCTGCGGGTCGAGCCGCGCCGTGACGCCTTGGCGCCGCCTCGCAGGCGGCAGCTGCAGCTGCGGCGGCGCACACCCCGCTTCTGCGGCCCGCAGTGCGCGCTGCGGGCGCCGGGGGCTGGCTGTGCCCGCCCTGCATGCTTGCGTGGAGTGCCTTGCTTGCGTCTGCGCCTACGCGTGCGACGCGTGCGACGCCGATACGGCCTTCCCTTCCTCGGCAAGGCAAGCAAGGCGTTGCCAGGGCCGTCCTCGCCTCCGGCTGCACACGATCCGGCCGACTGCGGCCAGCTGCAGAAGTCGAGGCAAGGCACGGCAGGGCAAGGGCAAGCAAGGCAAGGCCGCCGACGCGGCATCAACGCGGCCGCGCCTGTCACCGGTTTCCGTTCTTTTCTCTGTATCTCCTCCATTTTTCAGCCAGCCAGTCCAGGGGACCAGCGTGCAGTCCAGTCAGTCCAGCCTCCCCACGCTCCCCCACAGCAGACGGGTCAGTGGCCGGCCGCGCGCGCCATTTGTAGGGAGCCCCGGCCACCGCTGCGGGGACCAGCTGCGGCGACGAGGAAGCAGGCGCCGGCCTCTGGCCGCTGGCCGCTGCGGGGCCGGCCCGCCGGGACTCCGCGGGAGCGAGAGACACAGAGCGACGCGCGGCCGCCGCGTCTTCGGCCGCTCTTCCTGCTGCTGCTCCTCGCTTCCTCTTCCGCGCCCCTCTTCTCGCTGCGCTCCCGCCCGCCCGAGCCGCCACCGCTGCGCCGCTCCAGCCTGCGAGGACGGGAGCGGAGCGGGGGGACGAGGCCGCGACGCGCGCGAGTCTCCTCCCTCCCTCCTTCCTTTTCTTCCTTCCCTTCCTTCCTTCCTCCAGCTCCTCGTTCTTTTTCTCCATTCCCGCGTCCTCTCCCCGCGCAGCCGAGGCGCAAGTCAAACACGGGCGGCGCCGCGGTTTTCTTTCTCGCCGTCCACTCGCTGCTGTCTCGTCTCGTCTCGTCTCGTCTCGTCTCGTCTCGTCTCGTCCCGTCCCTCGCTCCTGCCCCGCTCCCTCTCGCTGCGGCGGCTGCGGGCAGGCTGACTCGCCCCGGCGGGAGCCGAGCAAACGAGAATCGAGTTGAGGATCGCCGAGCGACACGGATCGAGCGTCACGGTCGGCCGAACGAACGAACGAAGCGGAAAAGACACAGGCAAGCAAACAGACAAGCAATCAGGCAAGCAAACCCCTTTCTGGCCTCTCGCGGGAGCGCCGCCACGCGACTGCGAGCACGCGACCGCGACTGCGAGCACGCGACGGCGAGCGAGCGCGGCGGACGGCTTGGGCTCGAGGCTGAAGGCCTCTTCAGGGGCAGCTGGCGTGGAGTTGAGCGAGGATGGCCAAGGCCGAGTACGAGCGCGTGCCCAGCGACGAGGCGGAACGCAAGGATGAAAGGCCGCGCAACAGACACGCGCCGGCGGCGGGAGGGACGCCGGGGTTCCTGGGCATGACGCTGAGGAGCAGGGTCGCATGCGTGGTTGGCGCCATCGTGCTCGTCTTTGCCATGCTGGCCATCTTCTCCTCCACAGAACAGGCCCAGGCCGTCAAGGACCACATGAACAACGCAGCCTCGGATGCCATGCTCTCGGTGGGACTCAGCCCCATGAACGGCAAGTTCTTCATCAAGAACCCGCCCTGCGCCGTCGCAAACAGCACCGAAACCCTCATCTCCGCGAATAAGGCCGGCAACATTGTCGAGTTCGCACGCCACGTCAAGCGCGACGAGGACAGTTTCGTCACCGTCACATTTGCCTCGTACACGTACCGCGACGCCCTCATTAACTGGCTCATCGCCTCGGAGCGCGCAAGCATCCGCTCCGTCGTCGTCGTCTGTCTTGACGTCGCGCTCCAGGACTACCTCTTCTCTCGAGGCATTCCCTGCTTTCATGCATATGCCAGCGAGAGCGAGAGCGAAAGCGAAGCCCTCACGCCCGTGGAAGATAGGTCCGACGCCTACGACGCCGAGGAGGCCAGCGCGACGGACTCTTCCTACAACGATGCAGAAACCGATTCCACCAACGACAACGACGACGATGACAACAACGATACCGGCGATCTCATGCTCGAAGCCATCGAGGAGGAGAGGGAGGTCGACGAGGCCACGGAGCTCACCGCGTCCACATCGGCATCCTCGGGCCTCGAGGCCGACGATCAGAGCACGGGCAAGCTCAGTCGCGGCAAAATTCACAAGCTCTGGATCATGCGCGTCAACTACCTGAGCGAGCTCCTCCATAACGGCATCGACGTCCTGTTCTCCGATCTCGATGTCGTCATCGTGCAAGACCCACGCCCGTTCTTTGCCCAGGCCGAGATCGTCGCGTCGCGCGGCAAATTCCCTGCTTTCGCCCTCAAGCGATGGGGCGCCACGGCCTGCATGGGTTTCATTTACTTCAAGTCCACCCCAAACGTAAAGATCATCATTGAGGACATGATCGAGGCTCTCCAGCGCCACAGCGATGACCAGATCGCAGTCAATATGGCGCTACTCAAGCGTCTTGGAAGAAGCTCCAGAAAGGTCTTTGGCAGGAGGACTGGTGATCTTTTCGAGCCAAAACATACGACTTCCATTATTTCCGGCAAACCCGGTCAGGTCAAGCTTATGCTCTTGTCCCACAACGCCTTGCCTCGCTTTTGCACACATCTTTCCATCAAGGACTGGAACCGCGACATTGTGGCTGCGCACTGCCGTCCTATTCGCCACGTCAGCAAGAGCCGCGAATATTCTCGTGATCTGGCCATGGCCCGCTACAACCTCTTTTGCGACACGGATGCACTCGCAGGCCATCGCAAGGCAGGCATGTACTCCACGTACAGCCGGAAAAAGCATAGGAACGTCACGGCCTTTAATGACCCCACGCCAGAGTCCATGCTCATCGCAGCAATGACGCCATCTGACCACGTCGCTTTCGCCAAGTGGCTCGAAGCCACTTCCGAGTCGTGCGACTTTGGTTCCTTTATCAACTTGCCGGCCCAGTATGGCGTTGGACCTGAGGACCTTTAAGACACACTGTCTTTAATTCTTGCGCGCCCGCCGATCACCTTAGCTAGGATCTTGCCTGGCTCATCGCTGGCTCTGAATTTCCATGCGTCTTGGTCGCGTGAACCAGCCAGCATCCATAGTTTTTTTTTTTTTCTCCAAATGCCTCTAACGGTGCTGCCAAGACCAAGACCTCGTCTCGGGACTGACTGAGAGCCCAACCCGATTTTTGAAAAAAAAATGACGGACTGGTAGTAGCACCAATTCTCTTTTCTTTTTTCATATCCATCCGGGTTTCAATGGCGCATATATCCGATGCCCTGTACAATCAATCAATCAATCTCAACGAATGGATCTCCCCTTTTTCTCTGATTTTCTCTGCGATGATCAAACTTAACATTGTAAATAGGCCTGGCCAGGTTGCGGGTGAGTGATAAGAGGGCCTACATATTTTGCTTCGTCGTCGAATCGCACGGCACTTTTGCGTCAAGGCCTAGTCGTTTCCAATCAATCTTTCGTCTTCTGTGAGTTGAGAACGCCACCTTGAGAGGGAACGAACTCTTCTACCCAGCCGAATACACAACGTCGGGCCGCCTACCTATGATCGGCCGTCATGCGTGCGTCCACCAACGAAGGTATACCGGCCAGTTTGGCTGGCACCTTGCACCCTGTGACCGAAACTGACAGGCCAAAAGACCTGCTGAAGAGAATGGACTTGAGGAGGAGCAGTTTTTTTCCTCCCTTCTCTTGTCTCCCGTCCCGATTATTTTTCTCTCTTTTTTTTTTTTCCAAGTTCAACTGTTCTTTCCCGTTTTAGTCGGTTTTTATCAGGCCTATAAATTTTCGAGTTCAACTTGTCGAGAAGTCTTGGGGTGGCAGGGGAGCAGGCAGGCTGGCTTGGGTTAGCGGCCAAATCTACAACAGCAGTTGCCGCTACAGCTCTGCGGGCTCGACAGGTGCGCGCGCGCGGATTGCTGGACTCCGCTGCCCCCCTCATCTCCCGCCCTCACACGCGCTTGCCAGCGTGCCTAGCCTCCGAGAAGTCGGCCTCGCGGACGAGGTCTTGGTCACTGGGACCGTCGGCTCCATTGACAACTCCGACTTCGACCTCTGACGTCGACCCGAGCAAGCGTCCAGCCAAACACTCAAACAAAGACGCAGGAGGATGCCGGCGTACGCAGAGGTGCCTCAGAATGAGGACGGCAACGCGCCCGAAAGCAACACTGCGGCGCGGCAAAAGCGCGTCGCATCGCGAAACTGGGTTGTGATCGCCGTCATTGCTCTTTTTGCGGGTCTCGTACTCATGAGCATTAGCAAGGACCGTGAGGCCCTCGATGCCGCCGCCGCCACATCCACGCAGGTCGAAGCCAAGGACATCATTAACAACTTTGGCGACAAAATGGACTACTTTCAAAAGATTGCCCATGATGAAAAAACGTACAGCAAAAAGGTGCGCCAAGAAGAGGCCCAGGCGGAGCGCGAGCGCAAGCGCCAAGAGAAACTCAGGAAACAAGAGGAAGCGCGCTTGAAGAAGGAGCAAGACGAGTACGATAGCGAAGCGGAAGCATCCAAATCAGCCAGCAAGAAAAAGAACAGCAAGGCCAAGGCGCCAGCGCCAACCACGCCCCCGCCCACGCCCTCGCCCACCAGCAAGTTTTCCGCGCCCTCGGAGACCATCTATGACTTTCTCTACAAGCACACGGACGGTTCGCTCATTCTGCACAGTACGAGCATCGAAGAGGAGGAAAGCATTCCTGCTGCTGACTTGAACGTTATTACGCTCACAATCCAGGCCATGGCAACCAATGATGATGACTCTATGGCGCTCGCTCAGATTGCCATCTGGTTCGCCAGGATTGCCCAAGCCTGGCCCACTGATATCGAGCTCACCGACAACGCCAAGGAGTCTCTCGAGTTCCTCCTCAAAATGGACTTTGACTCGATCAGCTCCGATTCATCCTTTGTGCAGAGCCTCGTCGACTTCAAGATCACCAGCGAAGATGGCAATGGCAAGGTTGTCTTCAATACCGAGGGCTTCAAGGATCTCCAGGAAAAGCATTCCGCCGCGAGCAGCGCTGCCTCTGCTATTTCCCCGCAGGACGAGGCGACTCCGGCCCCTGAGACCAAGGAGGAGCGCTTTAAAGAGAGCCAGATTGAAAAGGTCGTCTCGGGTCTTCTCGACTCGGGTGATATTTCGGGTGGCAAGCCCGTGGAGCGCCTCCGTGTCGCCGTCGAAGCTCACGAGACTCTCGAGGAGTGGAACAAGCTTTTGATCTTCACTCTTGCCGTTGCGGAAGCGCGCCCCGTCTTTCAAGAATACGTTAAGCGCTGGCGCCAGGGCAAGTTTATTCGCGGCAAATTGCTCAGCAGGGAAGAAATCCCTCCCGAGAAAAAGTCCGTGGCGCTAGCCAATGCTGCCGAGATGCTCCAGCTTCTCGAGGAATCATGCGAAGCGTTCCCGCGCGTCAACGATCTCCTTCGTGCCGTCTTTTACGAGTTCCTCACCAAGGGTCCCTCTGATGACGACCTGAGCATTCCGGGTTCAGAAGATGACGATGATGATGATGTCGACGACGAGGGCGGCGCCACGGACCCTGATGCTGAAGTTGATGCTGATGCTGACCAGACGCCCTGATCGCCTTTATCGTATTCACACACAATTTCTATTGCTCACTACACGCAAGGAATTTTGGTTTTGATTTCAGCATGCTTGCATCAGCATTTCTTCTTCACAATGGCAATGCCAAAATGTATTCGACGATTTCGAAATGCGTCCAGTTCTTGACTTTGCAAATGTCACCAACAATGATGTCAAACAAATTTTCCTTACGCCGCGCTTGCCGCCTCGCTTGAGGAAGAAGATGTGTATGGCAATGGGAGAGTTCATTTGAAAAGTACTGGATCGAGAAAGGGATGGTAGGGACGAAAACTTGGAAACGAAACGAAAGGATGAGACAATTTTTTTTTGAAAATCTTGATTTCGACGTGTACGTAAAGTTTGTTTGTTTGTTCGTTTTTTGTTTGTTTGTTTGTTTGTTTGTTTGTTTGTTTGTTCATTTTTCTTTTGAAAGAAAGAACAAAAAAGGTGAACGCCCAACCAAGATGTTACAACTTGGGCATCATATCGCGTGACGCTGGTATTTTGGCAAAGGAACCAAAGTCGCAGGTCTTGGCAGCCTTTCGCAGCCAGGCGGCAAACTCTTGCATCCCAACAGGTGCTTCGTTGGCAAGCAAGAGCACAGAGAGATCGTCAGGATCTCTAAAATCGAATTTCTTCTTGCCGTTCCTTTTGTTCGTAATTACGATTTTTTCACTTGCGCGCTTCCCGTGAAGAGCCTTGGTATCGCAAAATACCTCGTAGCGTTCCATGGCCAGATCCCGACTTGCTTCGTTGCCCTTATCGTGATTGCCTCGTTCGTCGATGGGGAGACGGCAGTGAGCACCAATGACATTTGCATTCCAGTCCTCCACTGTCAAGATCTTGCAAAAACGGGGCAACGCAAAGGCGGACAGGATCATCAGCTTAAAGTCTGCAGCGCCGTCAAGGGTAATGGCATGCATGGTGTCATCGCGATCTAACTTTCTGCCAAAAGCCTTTTCTGGAGAGTGTCCGAAGATTTGCAAGAGCGCATTATTCATGCCGCGTTGGTCATCTCGCGTGAAGCGAGTCCTGCGCAGAGCATTTTCCATCATGGACAGAACGCCTGGCGTCGACTTGAAAAATGCAAAGCCCATGCACATGGTTGCACCCCAGTGTTTCCCCACCGTGTTGGGGAAGGAGCCGCGGGAAGCGACCACGTCGGCCATCTCAAACAGAGGGCGCGGGTCTTGCATAATCACGGCGTCAAGGTCAGAGAAAAGAACGTCAAAGCCGTTTTCCAGGAGGACCATCAGATACTCCATGCGCGTCACGAATAGACTCTGCACTGTTGAGCGACTCAGCTGTTCTCCGGCATCGTCGGAAAACACCTCAGCTCCGGCGACCTCTACAACCTCGGCGTCTTCGCCTGCGCCCTCTTCGTTTTCGTCATCTGCCGAGGCGTCGGCATCCCCGGCCTCGCCATAGTCCTCGCTGGGCCTGTCCTCCACCGGCTCCACGTTGGATTCCAGTGGTGCCTCTTTCCTGCCTTCAAGAAAGCATGGAATTCCGCGGTGCAAGAGGAACTGCTCGAGGTCCTTATCGAGGCACACGATGAGGATGGCGCGCAACTCGACGCGCTCGCTGGCCACGAGCCAGTTGATGAGCGAGTCCCGGTAGCTGAACGAGGCGAAGGTCACCGTTACGAGCTGCGAGTCCTCGCGCACGATGTGTCTGGCAAAATCCACGATGTTACTGGCCTTGTTGGCGAGCAGCAGCTTCTCCTTGCTAGCCGCCATGGCGCACGGCGGCTCCTCCGGGGCCATGAGCTCGCTCTCGTTCTGCGTGGGCAGCAGGGCCGCGGTCTCCGTGACGGCCGCGCCCGCTCCGGCGCCCATCGCCGAAAACGCCACGTACGTCAGGACCGTGGCCAGCGCCACCACAGCCAGCCGCACGAACCGCACCAGGCCCGCGCGCGCGCCCTCCGCCGCGTCCTCCTCCGCGCGCTCCTTCCGCCGCGCCGCGCCGCGCCGCATCGTCGCTCCCGCGCTCGCTCGTCGCCGCCGCCGTCGCTCGCCCGCTCGATCGGTTCTGCTGCAGACCGACTGTCGCAGGGACGCGGCCAGACACAGGAAAAGAAGGCAGGCAAGCTGGCAGCAGGCAAGCAGCAAGCAAGCAAGCAGCAAGCAAGCAAGGCCAGGGAGAGAGAGCTCCACTTGCCGCCGGCTGTGGAAGGCTGCTTCTTTCTTTCTTTCTTCCTTTCTTTCTTTCTTTATTCTTCTTCTTCTTTGTGGACAGTCCGTCACGGCGAAGTGGGATCATCGGCCGCAGGACAGGGGCGGGTCGAGGAGCCAGGATGCAGGAGCAGGATGAACAGGTGGACGGACGTACGCGCGCAAGTCAGAGAGCAAGACGAGACACTCCCACCACTCGAGGTTAGTTTGTTGGTTGACACCTCGGTTATTTCTTTACTCAAAAAAAGTTCTCAAACAACTGCCAACTGCAGCTGCTGCTGGTTGACGTGAAACAACTCGAAGCTGAGTAGTAGTATAGTATTCTTTCAATTGTTCCGTTCTTTTCCTCGCTCTTTTCTCCCTTTCTTTAATTTTCTTTTCTTTTCTTTTCTTTCTCTTTCTCTTTCTTTTCCGCCCCACCTTCCTTCTCTCCTTCATTCTTTCCTTCTTTCTTTCTTTCTTTCGAGCCAGCGCCGGCTCCAGGGCTCGAAGCTCTGCGCGTCAGCCTCGCGCCTCGACGTCACGCCCGGCCTCGCAACGAGCGCTTCACCTCACCTCGCCTCGCCTCGCCTCGCCGCCCCCGCCGCGCACGCAAGCACGCCCTCGTGCGCCCCGCCGCCGCCCGCAGCCGCGCGCAGCCCTTCTGGCAACGACCAGAGGCCGCGCGAGCGACATGTCGCCGCCTGCGCCGCCGCGCCCGCCATCTCCCATGCCCGACATCGTTCATCTCCGTCGCCGCCCCTGCGTCGCGCGGCCCTGCGCCCACTCCAGCGAGCTGCTGCAGCTGCAGCTGCTGCAGCTGCGCGTCGAGCGCGTGCGGCGCGGGCGCGGGGCTCCTCTGTTCAGGGAGGCGAGTCCCGGCGCCAGCCAGGTCGGGCACTCGTTCGTCCCAGCCGGTCCATCCGTGCGGCGCAAAACAGCGACGCGAGCCAAGGGCTGAGAGCGCCTCCGAGGGACGTTCTCGCTCGCTCGAGGAGGACGTGGACACGGCGGCGGGAAAGGACTGGAGGGGGAGGGAAAGGGGACCCCCGGCGGGACCCGAGCTCGCCATCGGGACTTGGCCGAACAGCGATGGCGAGCGACATGGACTCTGGGACATGGGTCTCGGGACGAATGGACTGCCCCGGATGGCGCCGCAGAGCGCGTGGACTCTGGCTGGGCGCGTGGAGGCTGTACGGGACTGGCTGGATAGATGGACTTGAGTGGAGGGAGGGATGACTGGAGGGGTCAGTGAAAGAAAGGGCGTGCGCCTGTCAATTTGGTTTGGTTGGGCTTGGCCTGCGGGCTGGTCTTGAAGATGCTGGATCCACTTCATCGCAACGCCACGCAAAACGAGCAGGAGCCGGAATCAGGGCAAGGGAGCAAGCCGAGTCGCCAGGACATCTTCCCACCAGCTCCAAGAAAGATGTTGTGTGAGGGTGAGTGAGTGCATGTGAGAGGATTTACGAGCTTACTTTTATTTCGCTCGATTTTATGTCGCTCAACTTATTCGTCGGGAGCCATCGTGATGAGCTTGCTGTGCATTGCATTTCATGTCATATCGAGGCTTTACGAGCCGGAACCGGAATCGGGGCAAGAGAGCAAGTCTAGTCGTCAGGACATCTTTCCACCAGCTCCGGGAAAGATGCCGTGTGAGTGAGAGGTATCGAATGGGTGAGTAAGTGCGTGCGAGAGGAGTTACGAGCTTGCTATTATTTTCTGTCGCTCGACTTGTTCGTCGGAAGTCATCGTGATGACCTTACTCTGTATTGTATTTCATGTCATATCGCGGAGTGATCTCGTTTACCCACCTTGGCGAGCAAGTAACCCCAGACATCAGGAATCTCATCTGTTTGCGATCGCGGCCTGACTCGATCGGTTGCGCTTGCCGCTGATGCCATCCCACAAAGGCTCGGTTCTTGTTGTAAGGATACAATTCTTCTTCGTATCGTTGTTGTTGTCATGCATCTCCAGTGCGCGTGCACCACAAAAGAAGTGGCTGCTATCGCTTATGAGTGAACCTACGAGCCAAAATTATTATGACGCGGCTCCTTTGAGCGCAACGCGTTTTTATCCAGCGCAACGCATTTCCCATTCTGGCTCGAAGAATGAGGGGGTCAACGTCGGCGGTGTTGCCCACGTGGAACGCAATAAGCAAAGTACGCGGCAGAGACGCGAGACGCCAACGCAACGCAAGCGGCGCACACCAACCGTGCGCGCTCCTGCGCTCGCGCGGCGTGACATAGTCTTTGCCAGGACAACGACAGTCTGGCGCGTGCGTTGTCGTCGCCATGCAGGCGCGCGGAGCCCCGTCAAAACTCAGCCGCTGGCGCGCAAAGCAGTCCGAGGCCGCAGCGCGTCGCGCCCAGCGAGCAAGGGGCGGCTCCAGCGGTGAAGGATGGCATCTCGTCGTCTACGTCTTTGGCCTAGGCGCCGTGTGCCTGTTGCTCTTGCAGCTCATTGTGACGATTTTTCGATCAAACGATCCTGCCGACACCCTCAGCAACGGCCTCGAGAGCAAATTGCGAGCCGAGGCAAGCCGAGAAAATCGGCTTGGCGGCGGTATTAGCGGCGGTGGCGGCGGCGGCGGCGGCGGCCTGATATCTGGCGATCAACTTGCTCCTGGTCCTGAACCCGACGTGGAGGGACTCGCCCACCGCATCGCCGACGCTCTTGCACCCTTCCAAACAAAGTACCTCGAAAGCATCGGGGCGCCTCTGCCCCCTTGCGACCCTCAAGATGTGGTATGGACCGACTTTGAGCCAGGCTTTCTCTCTGGTTGTCCCAAGATTGGATGCAAAGTCTTTGACACACTCGAGGAGGCGAAAGCCGCTTGTGCCGCCGACGAAAGCTGCGGCGGCATCACCAAGACGGGCGGAAGTCTGGAGCTCCGTTATTCCCGCGATCCGCAAGATTCGGAGCATGGGGAGGTCTCATCAGTTCGTTCCGTCTGCAAACGCAAATCGAACGCTATCGAGGTCTGGGACGCATTTCGAAGGACCGTCGAGACGGCTCTCAACGAAGACGACAACCTCCACCTTTCAACCACCTACGAGGCTCGCGAAGACGACAGCATCTTTATGGCCATCTCGACGTATCGCGACACGACCTGCCCGGACACCTTGCGCGGCGCTTTCATGAGTGCCAAGCACCCGGAAAAGCTTTTTGTCGGCATCGTGCAGCAAAACTGCAATGTGCAAAATTGCTTCACTGGCACAGGATGGGGCCACACGCGCAAGTGGGTACCGCAGGATGGCCCAGACGTCGACTGCGCCGAAGCTTTTTGCGCCGAGTTCCCAGAAGTCTGTCGGAAACAGGTTCGCATTCTCCGTCTTGGCGAGCGCGAGTCCTATGGCCCATTCTTTGGTCGCTACCTCAATAGCAAACTGTACCGCGGAGAGAACTTTTACGTGCAAATTGACGCGCACACCGAGTTTCGCGCAGACTGGGACTATTGGCTCATCGATCAAATGCGCCGCACAAAGAGCTACCCTTACTCTGTGATTTCCAACTATCCGCCTGCCGGAGATCCAAAAAAGACGGGCCGCTGGGCAGCACCCAATGGATACACGGAACCTTCACCCAGCGCGCTATGCGGGTGCACCTTTGAAGACGCTGGCGGGACGCACCACACAGTCCGTCTCCGCGAAACGCCCCGATCCATCGCGGAAAATGTTGACACCTCGGTGCCTCACCATTCAGCATTTGTAGCTGCCGGGTTCTTTGTGGCACATGGTTCCATCGTCAAGAATGTTCCCTTTGACCCCTTCTTGCCCTATCTCTTCATGGGTGAGGAAATCTCGCTGACTATTCGCTTTTGGACGGGTGGCTATGATATCTACGGACCTGCCATCAATGTGCTTCGTCACGAGTACGTCCGCAAGGAAAGTCCAAAGTTCTGGGAAAGCATTTCCATGGTCTTTAGCAATGGCGGTCTGCACAATGGCCTCACAGACCTCATCATTCCCAGAGTGCAGAACCTTGTGGGCTGGAAAGACGAGCCTCCACGCTCAGAGTCTGTTTTTACGCGCAAGGATGAATTTGGCTGCGGAAACAAGCGCTCCTCGTATCAGTTTGTCAAAGCGATGCAGATCCAGATCCGTTCGCTACGCCAGACCGCCCCGACGTGGTGCCTTCACGGGACCGACATGCCCGAGGACGTGCGAGCCTGGAAGGAGAACACATAGACAGGCAGACAAGCTCTATTGACCATTTTCCTTTACCTTTTTCAACTTGGCTTTTTCACGTTGCCCGAATCGTGATCACCGGTGTGGCCCAACTATCGCGCACTGGGGCCAATGCCTCTTCGAGCGCGACGCCACACGCGACCAGTGCAAGCACTGATGAGCGCTTCAAAATGCGATTCATGCGGGCCATGCTGGAGAGGATATGGACGGCGCCGACGGATCCTTCAATGGTGGCGACCAACGTTGCGGTGACGAAGGGCGGTTTTCCTGCTGCCAAGGCAAGACAAGGTTTTACCCAAGCAGATGCGCCTCTGATCCCGCGGCGAAAGATCAAGCTCAAGGCCTTGAAAGCTCGATCATGTCCGCTTGCATATTCATTGGCAACGCACTCGAGCGCTGCGTCGAACGCGATCGTGTTGACGCGATCCCTCGCCAGGATTCTCCCTTCGTCGTGCATCGCGGACTGGTTGGCGCCAAGGTCGCGCTCGATTTGGAACATTGAGTGCACGATGCAGTCTTCCGCGACAACACAAACGGACTGGTCGAGGCCGAGACCGCGTCCATCGGCCGCGCAAGCGGTCAACGAATACAGCGAGAGGACTTCACCGTAGGAAACAACAAAAGAGATCGATTTATTAATTTTCGTGGAGTAAAGTCTGCCAACGATCGTCTGCGTCAAGGCGGCCGAATCAAGAGAGCGCGCCTGAACAAGAGTAAAACAATTCAATGAGGGTGCGGGTGCGTGTTCCCACAACCTGCGTGCAGAGCCGCGCGCCCTTAAGCTTTCCCACCACCTTTATACGCCGCGTGTACGCTGGAAGGATGTCGAAGCCCTGGGCCGAGGGGGGTGAGAAGTGAGATGCAAACTGCGCATCTTTGGTCACTTGTTCTTGGCGATCATCTTCTTGGTGTACTCCGGGTCGCGTTTGCCCGTGTGCGGGTTCACCATGGACTCTACCTTGCCCTTGGCCACGTACTTTTCGCCGCGGTCCTTGGTCTTCTCCTGGAGCTTGCCCTCCTCCTTGAGGCGCTTTTTCTCCGCGATCTTGGCCTGCAGACGCTCGGCGTCCGAGAGCTTCTTGTCGCCGCCGCCGGCGTCGCCGGCCTTGCCGCCCTTCTTCGGCGCGTTGCCCTGCTTCGCGCGCCGCGCCTCCGCGCGCTGCCGGTCCTTCTCGCGCTGGTTGCCGCGCGCCATGCTCGCGGCTCTGCGCTCCTCCTCGGGCCGGGTCCACGCGGCGGGGGGGGGGGGGCGGGGCGGCTGCGGACCGTGCGGCGTGCGAGCGAGCGGACGCGGCGCGACGCGCGAGCTGGCCCGGGTGCTCGAGCGATTGAGCGATTGAGCGATTGATCGCGAGAGCCCAGACCAGACACGGAAACAAAGGGAGAAAGAGAAAGAGGCCAAAGGAGGGAGAGAAAAGGGTCTATTGGTTCCGAGCGCGTTCGCTGGGGGTTCTCAGAGGACCGTTGGGTCGCAAGGGCACGCACTGCAGAGGGCGGGCTGCAGCTTGGGCTTGCGGCGGGCAGCGGAGCTTGCCATGCAGCAAGCGCGTCAACGCGCTGGGCTCCTCTCCTGACGGGACTGCGCTTGAAAGAAAGCTTAGCAAAAACGACGCGGGGCCAGACGCTGCGCTGGGAGCTGCTGCAGCGGCGCTCCCAGCAAGCAAGCAAGCGAATAAGCAGACAAACAAGCAAGCGAAGTCGAATCTGCTTGCGTGAGCGAGGTGGAGGCCTCAAAGCGGGAACTCAGACCTCGCAGACGCGGAGCAAAAAGGTTCTTGTTTGTCCTCTAGCTCTCGTACAAACGAGCGTGCGCCCGCGATATGGAGACTCTCGTTCATGAAAATACGCCGCACGGCGCGCCGCTCGTGCGTGTCATCAAACGTTTTGCCGGAAGCCACAGAAATAAAGAGCTTGCCCTTGAAATTGGCCAGCCCGTGTGGATTGTGAGAAGAGCAAAACTTGTGAACCAGCGTGGCACGTGGTGGATTGGATACGATGCGCGGGGAAGACGGGGTGTCTTCCCCGAAGAGTGCATTGACGTCCGCGACGTTGATCCCGAGCAATTGAAGCGTGCGGCTGCAGGAGACACACGCAAGCTGCTTGAAGCTCGTAGACAGCGCCAAGGATCACGGTCTCGATCTCCCCCGCCAAAACATGCACGCGTCGTTGATTACGCACTGCGTGCGGGCACCTTTCATATTGAATTGCGACCTTCACTCACGGTATCGCACGCTTCCCTCACTCTTCCCGATGCCTCGACACAGCCTCTCGACACCTTCGCGGCTGGAATCATCGAGACAAGCGCTCAAGAAGACGCTGACAATCACGTTGAGGCTGACGCGCTGGGCACCTGGACTGACACCCAAATTTCTATTTCACGGGCACTTGCCGATATTGCCAAGCAATCATCCATCGACAGCAGCACTTTGATGGAACTAAAAATTGACGACGACAGCACGCGTCAGTCCAAAGTCTGGCGACTCTCGCTCTTTCCCTTTCTCAAGTATCCCGCCACGATATTTGGGCTCTCTACCTCTGTCCGAATTTGGTTCTCCGCAAATGCAGAGGTTAGACCGCTGGCATCTGTCTCCATGCTTGGCGAAGCCAAAGTGCAAGTGCAGCTTAAATGTCTGCAGGACGTCGACGTCTTTCTCGAAAAGGCGCGCCTGAATCTTGGCATCGTTCCTGTCATTCGCGATGGTGACGTGAGTACAAACGACCTTCATCAGTCCGGAACCATGATGGAAACCTCGTCTTTAAACCTTGCATCAGGTCAACCCATCGTAATCGGCAAATCGTCTTTCTGCCGTGTCTCGAAACTGGACGCTAACTTTGGTCACCTTGCCCTTCTTTTAAGAGATTCTGACGGTGCCGTCGCAGGCCATGCAGAAGTGTCTCTCGCGCGTCTATCACGAACTCCGGATCGTCATGAAAAGCTCAAGCTGCACACCGAAACAGCCGTGGGAAGTGTCAAGAGTGTCGCGGCAATACTCTCTGCCAAGGTAAAACCTGTGCTTGACCAAGAAATTTCTCACGCCCCACCTAGTCCTCGAAGAATGCCGTATCCGACAAAACACAAAGGGTCAACTCCGGCAGGTTCTACGCAAATTGAACTTGCCTCTCCTACTCTCTCAGAGTTCGAGCACAAAGGGGACCAAGCACAGCGTCGGCGTGGACGTAGTCCCCATAAAATGCCTTTGAGAGGTGAATCTCCTGCTTCTCGCGATTGGAGATCTCCCAGTCGAGAAACAAGAGTGCGGGAAAGACCGCGTGTATCAAAGCAAGCGCACCACGAGATACAGCAGCAGAAAAACCTTGTGCAACGGCAGTCAAGGCGTCACCAAACAAGTCCGCAGAGGCACTCAAGCGCTACCGCGAGTCCAAGTAGTCAAGTCAGCAAACCATGGTCTCCACAACCGACTCATTCTCTTGAGAGTCCTGGCGATCTGAGCGCGCGTGGCAAGAAAACAAAGGATTCAAGTCCGCCTTCAAAAAAGCGAAGCGAAAACCTATCCCTGGTGCAACAAGCTCAACAAGGCTTGAACGAACTTCTTGCTCCGCCTCTAGCCAATCACAACCAAGATGTTCACGAACCTGCCCAAGCTTGGGCTTCACGTGCAAAACCTGGACATGACCTTCGTGAGGGTTTCCAACAAGATTCCACAACAGTAGTTCCAAGTTTGACTGCGCAAGTACAACTCGGTCTGCGGCAGCTTTTGCACAATCACGTAGCAGACTGGCAAAACCCATCTCTTTCGCAGATTGAGACGCACTCGCACCTCGCAGTTGATGTGCGGGACTCCTCGAGTCCATCTTCAAGCTCTTCGTCCTCCTCCCCGTCGTCTGTATCGTCGTCGTCGTCGTCTTCTTCTTCTTCTTCTTCTTCTTCCACCTCCTCTGACTCTTCCACGACAGTCCTTCATACGGCCAAGCCATCGAGTCCAGCAATGCTGCATTCACCAGCTTCAAAGTCTCAAGATCAAGATGCAAAGTCACCCTTGCCGCCCAAGACGTCATCCACGTGGTCTCACCAAGGCCCTGAAACAAATTCGCCGCGGGTCCAGAAACAGCAGAAACCGTACAAAGAAAGTCCAGAACAAGACGATCTTGAGCGCTATGGGACCGCACTTGAGGAGAACCCTGGCCGCGTCGCAGATTCTTTATTTGAGCAGGATCGCATCGAAGCAATTCAGCGAGGCCTCAATGGATGTTTGCGCCTCTCGAGACACCAACTTTGGCAGCTTGTCGCCGACGCAGGCATGTGGGACACCGTAGCGAAAGGTCTTGGCGCGTTACGTGGCGATTCAGAAACAGTACTCCCTTTGCTTGATCTTGGCTCGCTGGCATCGCTCTTACACCTCGAGTCAGGCTCCCTGGCGGTGCGCCAGCTGCATCGTGCTCTCCTTGATCTCGTCCGTGTAGAGAGCATTGAGACCGCTTTTGAACAGCATGAACGAGGCGACATTGAAAAGGCTGCCGCCGGTTTTGAGATGGATTCCTCATTGCAACAATGGCGGCCACTTGTGGCTATTCCATTTGATCAGTGGACCGCGGACCATATTGCGATGCTCTTTCGCGCGTGCGGAGCTGGCGAGCGCCGTGACAAGCCTGCTACATCTGTGTCGCGCTGTCGCGTCACGGGCAAGTACCTTTTGGAGCGCGAGATGCAGGGCAGCTTCTGTCTCGAACAAGAGCTCTGCAGCTTGGGAGTTCTCGATTCCATTGTGCGCCAACGCCTCCAGTACCAAATAAGTCTTCTCGCAAAACGCGTCGCCGCACGAACGAATCAAGACCTCCGCAATGAAATCTCTGGCACTGACAAGGCCGTCATGGGGGGAAGCGTTGCCGCAAAAAATGCAACGACGAGCCTCGACGATCCTGAAGGCGCATGGTGGGCAAGTCGAGCATTCGGTCTCCGTGCTCGCAAACCCATCAAACGCTGGAGTGTCAGTGACATTGGTAGGCTCGGCAAGCTGCTGCGCTTTGCTCCTGCCATCTTGTCACGCATGGAGGCTTATGCGCTCGACGGGCGCGGCTTTGTCGATCTTACGCGCGATGAAATGCGATATGAGTTGGGACTTTCACCTCACGAAGTTGACGTCTTGGACGCCTCACGAAAATTGCTTCTCATCCCACCACAGGTGCTCCTTGGATCCTCCGATTATTTGCAGGTTCGCGTTTTGAACCAGCATGAGTCCTTGTGGGAGGCTGGTGGCCCAGAGGGCAAGCTTTGTCTCGCTCTTCACCGTGTGCATACGCTTATTCTTCGGCCCGGCCCGGGGCTTATGCAGGCCGTCGACTTTGCTTCGCGCAAACTGGAGCGACATCACTTGCTTCCTGCAGCTCGAATCTGGTTTCGACTCCTCGAGTACACGCCAGGTGCGCGCGACGCTGCTGGAGACGAGACCAAATCCTTTTCAGATGCGGGCGCGGCGTCGCTCACAGCCGTCATTCGAAAGCACACCATCGACACGGTTGGCGACCGTCTCCGTCGCTGGGACCCCTTGCACGACCTCGTGCAAACGCGGACAGGTCAGCTCCGGGGCTGGCGCTACCTTGGCACTACCAGCGTTGAGCGTGGCTGCACAGACGAGTGCGCTCGTTTAGACCTGGCTTTTAACACTGCAGCTTTCACATCAGTCCTGGCTTCCAAGACAAAGGCGGGCCTTGATTCTCAATCCAACGACAACGGTGCCACTTCAGACGTTGCAAGACTTTATCGCTTCTGCTTTCTGGTCCAACTGGGCACATTGAAGAGTCCCGACAGTGAATTTGAGCTTGTTTCGGTCCCGCTGTCGAACGGGATCGACTCGCGCACTGAAGGTCCCGGAACACACATGTTCACGCTATCAGCCCCGTTCCAAATTGAGCCAAGCAAACCACCCTTGATCAAGACTGCAACGCGTCGCAAATCAGTTCGGAAACCTCGTCGCAAAAGTACTCTACTTGGCAAGAAGTCCAGCAAAAAGCAAATTAAGACTGACCCGTCTCAACGAAAGAATTTGCCAACACCTGTTGCAGCGCGAAACGAGCCTCTGAAAGTGTCTTCACCCAAAGTGCCGAAAGCATCTCGTCAAAGCGCGACGCATACTCGTAGACTTTACCGTGATGACTACAAGATGGAACAAATCGCAAAGCTCGAGCAGACGCAGCGTGACATGCAGGCGACCCTCAAAGAGGCGCTGAAGCATGGAACAGAGCGGGAGGAGGCACAGGTTTCTCAGCTTCGAACACAGGCAGCGTATCACCTCGGCGAGTTGATGGGCGGACAGGCAAGCAAGATGAGCATTCACAATAGTCAAGTTGAGGCCAAACAATTACCATCGGCTCTCGACACTGCCACGGTCCGAATCGCAAAAGACAGCGTGTCAAAGTCAGCCTCCTCCTCTATCTTTTCTTCTTCTTCCTCCACCTTTTCCTCTTCCACGTCTTCATCGTCGTCCGTGTCTTCCTCTCCGTCCTCATCACCATCGTCGTCGTCGTCATCGTCGTCGTCATCGTCGTCGTCGTCGTCGTCGTCATCTTCATCATCTTCGTCGTCATCGCAAAGTCCTGGGTGGAAGGCTTCGAGCGATGGCGAGGCCGATAAGAAAATCACCAAGAGAATTTCGACGAAACGCCAGCGGGACTGGACAAAAGAGATGACTGTGGCAGAAACGCAACGCAAGAACGACTCCGATGACGAAATTGATGACGAGCTGGCGGCTCAGTGGGCAAGTCGCGTGAGTGCGCAATTCCTGCCGAGTTCCCCACAGGGCAAAACATTGACGTATCCCTTGCGCGCGTCGAGTATCACGGCTGATCGCTGCTTAAGCAAGCTGAAACGTGCAGTATGCCGCATTGGGGCAGCTTCTTGTTTGACCTATTTGGCCATGCATGACAGGCGCTACGAAGGCTGGATCACAGGTTCGAACTTTGAGACTTTTGTTGTCAACGACCTGAATCACCCTGAGCTCGTGTCAGAGCTCCCTGAAGTTCTGGCTGAGCTACAAACGACACACGAAAATCTGGCTCGCGCGCAGAATGGGGAAACTGTGCTTCGGTACGAGCGTCTTGTGTTCCGATGGACGAACGAGAGCGAAGCATATCGAAGTGCACTAGTACAAAGACTCTGGCGTCGAGCCTATCTTGAGGAGATGGATCTTTTCGTGGCTCTCGAGCCGGAAGGATCTCCTCGACATCAAGTGCTACGTACGCTAGACGAGGATCTCGACGAGGATGAATTACACCTTGTTCTTGGATCTCGTCCAAACGTGGATATTCTCGACATGCCGCTTATTCGTTTGCTTGGCCGAAGCTTTTGGACAGGTCTCATTGCACGTCTTCAACCACGAGCAACCGAGTTTCTTGACTACATTCGAAAGGCGAACAACGGACAGAAAACAGACGATGCGTCAAGCGCGCTCCTTGATGTTGCGTCTTTTGCCGAAGCTGTGCAATCATTAATTGGAATTCGCCTTGGAGATGTGGATTTGGAGGAACTCCAAGCTGCGAGCGGTGGCGGCGAGGGCCACATAAACTGCGAAGCGATTGTCGAAGCGGCGCAGACCCGCGCCAGCGTCGACACAGAGACCGTTCTTTTGCAGCTCATGGCTGCCGACGTCGACGCCTCTGGGATTGTGGACCAAGAGGCCATGTTTACAGCACTTTGCGCCGGAGCGCGCGGAGAGGGGGCGACGAGGGATCACATTGACCAAGCTCGGCGTCTCGCCGCAGACTATGGGCGTAATCCGGGATCATTTACACTTTGGATGGTGAGCACGTTACACCTTGCTCGAGAGAGAGCCATTGAAGCCGAGTTTGCGCGTCTCGGTCGCTGGTTTGCGCGCTGCGAGTCGCCTCAGCGGAACGCGCTCTTTGATAAACTCTTGCCCAGCGAGGATGATGTGGTTTCCTATCAACATGCCCAGAGCGTATTGAGAGAATTAGGGTTTACATCTTCATTTTGGGCTGAGCTCTGCGCACTAAGTGGCAAGTACATGAAGGAAACGGAGGAATGGGCGTCCACGAGTGCAGCGAACGATGCGTCGAAAGAATCACTCGATGTGCCTGCGGGACAGGTTCATCCTGATATGCTTTTTGAGGTTGCGCTTGTGCTCTGTAGCCGTTTCCCAGAGACCTCGTCTCAGGAGGCATCGCGCAAGTCTGCTCGACGTGCAGTGCACGGCGCGCGACTTTGGCGTGGGATTTCCAAACTTGGGGGACTCAAAGCTTTTCTCTCTGCGTTACGTGAGCAAGACAAAGCTTGCGAGGGGGAGGTTTCCCTGGACAGCTTTTGCACGGCGCTCAAGAGCAAATCGGAACAGGATCAGACACTTTTGAAAATTGCACTCTTGCAACATAGTAAGGAAGAAAGCGCGACTGAAGTGCGCCACGATCGACTTCCAATCGCCTATGAATCTGTTCTGGTGGATCTTCTGACCGACCTTCGTCTTGAAAAGGTTCACTTTGCAACGCTTGGACTTGAGCGAATTCGACGTGGCCTGCGAAAGTATCACGCGCAGTCAGGGCGACCGCTGTATGACATTTGCCTCACACACGACGCAACAAGTACAGGCACGGTGTCAATGCACGAGCTCTCTTGGGAGCTTGGCAAACTTGGTGTCCCGCTACGATGCGAAGGGCCCGATGCGGACTTTTTGCAGCGCAGGTTCGGCTTAAAAACCGCAGCTCACGGTTCCAGCCAGGCAGACATTGACTACGAGATGCTAGTTCTTGAGGTGTCGCTTCTTGACGCCAAAGGAGACATTGCCGCAGAAGAGTCTGCCAAGAAAGAGTTTGCGTGCCAAGTATTGGGACGCATGCTTCGCGGAAGCGGAACATACGTTGGAGTCCTCCATTTCATTGACGCTGAATTTCCACAATGTGCACTTTCCATAGAAGTAGAGCCATGTGGCGAAAGTATACTGCTCAGCAGGCTGGAAAAGGTCTTTGCCAAGGAGCCACGACCTAAGCTGCGACGTCTGGCGCAGGCATTGGTCGAGTCGTTCTCTGCAGAGAGTGAGCATGTTGAGTCGAAGAAAAGAGCCTTGCGTTTCGACTTGCTTGTCGAAGCCATGGCTTCTGCGCCTCTTGACGAAGCGCGCCACGCGCTTTGGGGAATGATCGAAGTTGCGTCGCAAAAGAAGATCAATCTGTACGAGACGTTTCGCGAAGTTGATGGAGATCTCGACGGAAGTCTTTCGCTCCGCATGCTGAACCGGGCGCTCGAAACGGTGGGTGTTCCCACGGTGAGTGTAGGAGCAGTCTCTCTTGTGGACGCCATGGCGCCGGAGGATGAGGTGGTATTGTATGAAGTCTTTATCGAGCGCAGTGAGATGTATCTTGATCGAGGGTCGTTTGAGTCGCGATTGAGCGCAGCGCGTCTTCGCGCTGTGCTGCGACGTATCAACGCCTCTCTTCTGCAGCAGGATCAGCGTAAGACGGCAAGGCACGCATTTGTTGACTTGGTCAGTGCGACGGAATCGGGTCAGACGGACTCGGTTCTTTCGGATTGGGACCTCTTCTTTGTCTTGCGCAATCACAAGGTGGGCATTCAAACCTTTGCGGAGCTGCAGACGGCGCTGGCGGAACTCTTGCAAAAGGACGTCGAGAAGCAAAGTCTTGAGATCACGCTTGAGATCTGGCTCGGTCTCGTGGCCTCTTTGGAGTGAAAATGATTGGATTTGGTTGAATAACGCAAGTTTCTCTTCTTCTTCTTCTTCTTCTTCTTCTTCTTCTTCTTCTTCTTTTTCTTCTTCTTCTTCTTCTTTTGCGACCTTTTCTTTTCTTTTCTTTTTTCGGAACGGCTGATCTTTGCGTTTCCGCCAGAACTCGTCACAGTGGCAGCGTTAAATTCGAAGACGTTTGGCCGAGTCTAATAGCAAAATCTCCAGCCCGGGCCATTCGCGTCAATCCCCCCACGACCAGGGTCAAGCGGAGAATTGATCAAATCAAATCTATGTGATTCGACCAAAAAACTCGACATAGTGTGCCCGAGTTGAAATCTGTAACGCATTATGGCAGACAGCGCTGCGACACGTGCGTGTGGGCTGATGAGAGACTGTGATTGAGTATGAAACATGAGAGAGAAAAGAATATACTGATGTGTAAATGTAGTCTGGTGAGGAGGAAGAATTTTAGTCAGGGGGCGCGAGGCTGCCTCGTTCTGGTTTTAAAAAAAACGAGAGAGAGAGAGAGAGAGAGAGAGAGAGAGAGAAAAGGCCAGCCGCGAGCGATCGATCAATCGATCGGTGAGTCATACTATGTGACAGACAATGAAGGAAAGAAAGAAAGGGAGAAAGCGAGCGAGCGAGCAAACGAAAAAAAAGCTCAAAACAGCAACGCCCCCCAAAAGAGTGTCATGGGCGCATGGATTTATACTTCCCCAGATGTGTTTGCTGGAAGAGTCGTGTTCAGAGACTCGATCTCAATACAACGACAACGCGTATATTAGGCCGAGATGGTGGATGGCGAGTTGACGTGCGGGACAGAAGCAGTCGCCTTCGATGCCATGGTAGCTCCCGCGGGGCTGGCCTTGACCGGCGTCTTGGATTCCGCGGAATGAGAGGTGCAAGAGCACTGGATAACAGCAATGGAGCGGCCGTTAAGGGGCTGCACGGGGCGGTAGTTGTCGACGGGGATGGCAGTCCTAAAGACCTCGAGCTGCTCCTTGGAGAGCGTGAGGACCTTCTTCATGACGCACCAGTGAATGCCCTCGGAGCAAGGCGGCGTGGTAAGCGATCCATCGTACTCGAAGAACTCGCCGGCAATGTCAATGTCATCAAAGGCAATGGGTTCTGCGAGCGGTGTCTCCTCGTCCTTGGTGAGAGAGGGCACGTGCTCGAAGACGCGCTTGAGGAAGGGATCCGCGGTCTCGCCGAGCTTGTAGTGGATACCGACGACGGCGGCGGCAGGGCCCGGGCCCTGGCCATCCTTGGCGAAATGGACGAGATGAAGCTCGAGCTCATGGCGCTGGCCACCGAAGGTGTGCTCGGCGGGCGAGTGGAAGTGGAACTGCGCGAGCTCGTACACGCGGCCCTGGACTTTGAACTCACTGGCGCCCTTGGCGTTCACCATCACGGTGAGCCCATTGTTGATGATGGAAGCCTTGCCGGACTTGAGCTCGAGCTTGGCGGGCTCCGCCTTTTCCGCCTGCTCCGCGGTGGGGTCGCTCGAGGCGCTCTCTGCGGTGGTCTCCTTGGCCTCTCCCGGGAGGTCGATCGGCGACTGCGCCTTGCCTTCGTCTGCGATCGCGTACTCGGGGCACAGCTTGCCCCAGTTCGCCGCCCCGAGCTCTCCCTCGTAGCCCCACGTCGCCATCCTGCTCCGTTCTGCTCCGCTGCTGCTGCTCCTGCCGCTGCTGCTGCTGCTGCTCGGCCGACAGGGACTCACTCCTTCGTTCGGGTTTTGCTTCGGCTTGGCCTTGGCTTCGGCTTTCGCTTTCGCTTTCTGCTCTGCTCGCCTCGAGTCGTCTTCCCGAGCAGGACGACGTCGCCGGCGCAGGCGATGGCGCTCTCTCTCCAGGCCTGCGTCGTCGCGCGTTCGTTCTACCCGGGCGCCCCGCGCTCTAAACTCGTATCTCCCCACACCTGGCGCCCGGCGCCTGCTTGCCCGCCTTCGCGCGCCCTCGCGCGCCGCCGGGCCGCCTGCTCGCCCGGGGCGGCCTCTGCGCGCGCCGCCAGCTACGAGTTTAGCAGGGCGTCCAGCCGCGAGCCCGCGTCCAGCTTCCCGCGCCTGGTCGCTTCCCGCGCAAAACCCCGAGCCCTGCCGCGCGAGCCTGGCTGGCTGGCTGGCGCCGCGCAAAACCCCGGGCCCGCCGCGGGCCCGCCGCCGCAAAACCCCGGCCGCCGCCGCCGAGCGGGGCCGGCCAGCCAGCCCTGGCTCGCCGCTGCGGCGCCATGGCCGAAAGATGGCAGCCGGCCGGCCACCGCGCGACGGCGAGCGACCGACGCGGCGGCCGACCGTGCGAGCCGCGCTCGGCGCCCGGGAGGCGGCGGGCGCGGCTTCCTGCCCGCCGCCGCGTCGCCGCTGCGCGCGGGGAGACGTCGCGCGCAGACGGCACTGCGTGGACGGTAGAATCGTCGCCCGACCACTAGGATAGCGCACTAGTACGTATGTACCTATCCGGTAGGCCAGGCAGTCTTATACACGGCGCCCCGCGATGGTCACCCCGCGTCACCGCGCGGCGCATCGCAGCCGGGCGAGGGCGAGGAGCTCGCCAGGGCTCCCGTCGCGGCCGCGGAAAGAGCCCCGACCTCGACGCGATGCGATATGCGGTGCAATCTCTGGACGGCTGGCCGGGTCGATCGATGGCCGTGGAGGATGGGTGGATGGATGGAGTCGCCATCGACGATGGCCCCCCTTGCTCGTACGGCGTGAGCTCGCCCATCCTCGCCGCGAAAGCCTGCGGTCGATGATTGACAGCGATGAGCGAATGGAGCCGGAGTTCAGTTCCTCCTCCGAGAGCAGCGAGCGAGCGAGCGAGCGACGGAAGATGAGCTCGACGGAGGCATCAGGGACCAGCGGCCTCGCGCTGTGGCGAGTGTGCGGCTGGAAGCAAAAAACCTGCCGAGGTTGACCGATGCGAGGCCCGTGGCGATCCTGCGAATGGATCGCGAGACAGAGCCTGGCCGGCTGCAGATCAATCGTCTGCGCTTGCGGTGCTCGCAGTGTCGCTTGCTCATGTTGCTTGCTCGTGGCGCCGGAGCTGCGGAAGTCGCGGTATGACGTCATGATCTGCAAGCTGCGCTGCGTCTGACGGTACTTTGTAGGAGAATGTACGGACCCGGGAATGGGGAGCGGCGGGACACTGGCGTCGTTGCGTGCGTCGACCTGACCTGCCGGGGGTTATGCACGGCGGGCACTGTGCCGAGGCGGGTGGCGTGACCGCGAGCCACGCCGCACGAGCGACGTGCGCGAGCGAGGTGAGCGAGTCGTGCACCCGCCGGTGCCGACGCGGAGGAGGGGCTCCGGAGGACTTTGGCGCGTTCCGAAAAGTAGACCCCATACTGAAAGCTTAGTTGCTACGTGGCACACCCGCCTTAACTAACAAGGTCGGGTAAACTATTTCTTTATTTATTATGTTTATGTATAATTTCCCAATTTTGCCGAGCAATTGCAAATACGCACAGTCGAAAAGGAAAAGGGGCTATAATAGGATTGTTAAGTGGCAAGTGAGAATGCAAAGTAAGGTGGGAAGTGCATGCACTTTCTGACTGTCTCGGGACAACCCGCAGAGCGCAATCCGAGGTTCCTTTTCAATCGAGGTCTTGGGATGAATAATTCTCTGCCATGCATGCATCGACAGCCAGAAAAAATAAACTTTCTCTGTCTGAAGAGAAACAATTTGATCCTGTGAGCACAGATTTCTTTTCCCAAAAAAAAAGCGAAAGGCGCACACGATGACAAGAGCTTCGAACGTTGCAAAAAAAAAAATAAAGACGAAGAAAAGTAGATCCTGTCCTTGTGTATATAGCGCAGCCAGCAGCTGGCCAGGTGCTGGCTGACTTTGTTCGTCTTCGTAGTATACGTATACCAAGGAAAATGGCTTGCGTTAGTCGTAACTGATACGTGGCTCTCTATAACACAGGGGTGGAGGGTCGCTCGAGGGGGCGCGCATGAACCTTGCGACGCGGCGAGAGCACGCCAGCAGCGACGCTCGCGGCGGCGGCAGCAGGTCCACGGCGGACTCTTGGTGCTGGATCACAGGGTACCACCCGCTCGAGGTGATCAAAATTCTTGTGTGTACGACAGGCAGCGCGGGTTCGAGACTCGATGGCTCGGTCATCCTCCTCTCTACCATTTTCCTCGTCGTCCTCATGGTCGTTGCTCGGCCCACTCGCGTTTTCCTTTTCGTATACATCGGAAGACTTGGATTCCTTTTCGTGCTCATGCTTGATGTTCTCGCCAACCCCGGCAAAAGACATTTCATTGTTTTCATCGTCATTGTCATCGCTTTCGTCATCATCGTCGTTAGCGTTGTTGTTGTTGTTCGTGGAAATCGTCGTACCACTGTGTTTACCGCTCTCACCATCGCTGCCAGCATCTGTGTCGGTTTGCGGGCTACTCGTTTGCGAATGCTTTTCATGATTTGGTCGCTCAAAGTTAACTTCCGTTGTAAAACGGCCGTCATCCTCTGCGTTCTTATCTTCCTCTTCCTCTTCTTCTTCTTCTTCTTCCTCCTCCTCCTCCTCCGCTTCCTCTTCATCAACTTGTTCTTCTGCTCTTGCTGCTAGGTGGTCTTCGCTAGAATCTTCAGCGTGAAAAAGGTCAATTTCGAGATCATCGTCCCCAAAGACATTCTCGTCCTCGTCCTCCTCGTCGCCATCAGTGTTTGTTTCTGCATCTCGATCATGACTCGTTGCTGGACGCGACCCATTGCTCGCAAGAAGATAGAGCTGGAAATCTAACGTTCGTAGGAATTGCAAGATATCGGAGCCAATTTGACGCACAGAGGCATTCCAACTTTCTGACGCCGCGCAGAGCGCGCGCACAAGACGAGGGTACGCAAAACGTCGCGAGCTTGGGTCATCAAAGATGAGCGCATAAAGGGAATTGTTGTTGAGAAGACCCATCGAGTACTCGGCAACTTGAAAGTGACGGCCCCCTATGCAAGCGCCAAGCTGCGTCATGAGAGGCCCACGAAGGTGGACAAAGTGAGCCGGGTCAACAAAGGCCACGAGCTCGCCAATTTCGCCGAGAAACAAGATTTGCTTGGCCGCATTGCGATGCGGCCAATACTTGAGCAAGGCGCGCACCACGGGCACGACCAAGTCCGGGTCCTTGGTGACATATTGCATGAGGACAAAGGAAAGCTGCTCGTGAAAGGCCTCGGAACCTGGCATGGAGTGCAACGGCAGCAGGCTGCGAAGCAACATTTCTCGGTGTTCTTCCTTGACGGGCATGGCAAACCCACTTGCAATCGATCCAAAGACCTCGAGCATTTCTGCTACGCCTTCATGCACGCGGGAAACGTGCACATAGTCGAGCAATGCATGTGCCATGGCCTGTCGCATTGTACCGCGGTGGCTGACTAATTTGCTGTACATGCAATGCGCAATTGTCTTGACGTAGTCGCGCTCAATCTGATTTGGCGACCGAAAGAGCTGGACGAACTCGTGGCAGAGCTCTTCGCGCACGCATCGTTTTTTCGCACTCAGTTCGCACACGCCAGAACTCAAAAGTTTGAGAAACAGCTCGTAGGCCAGCGCGAGGTGCGTCCAGACCGGATCGTCATCGTCACCAGACCTGCCAGCGTCACCACCCTCGTTTCTAGAAGAGCTGTGGCGAAAGTTTGTCGAGCGACCCGTGGAAGACGACTTGACCGCCTGTCCACCGGAGCCCAGGACATGCAGAGGGCGCATGACGTTGAGCGCGATCATTTCTACAAAGTCCAAGAGTGCGATTTCGTCAATTTGGCGGCCCGTCATCTCGCAGCTCGTGACAAAGCTCAAAAGCTCCTGCAAGGTGGTCGTTTTCAGGTTTTCCACCTCGAGCGGATCGGGCTCGCCGCTCGTGAGCACCTGATCCATGGAGAGCGTGCAGCCAAAGATCTTGAGCCGAAGCAAAAGCAGCGAAGATTCGGCGCTCGCCGCGTCGACAAGGAAGGCCGAGCTGCACAAGCGCAAAGAATCAATCATCACGGACGTCTTTGTGCCTTCTGCTCGCCATACCGCGCCTACTTTGAGGCATGGAAGCGTGGACATGGCGTAATCCTCAATGTGTTGTGCTCGTGAGGTCCACAGCGGACCAGAGGGAAAAGACGCTCGCTTGATGGATGCGGTCCAGCTCATGGCCTGGTCCGGCGTAGAGAAGGCAAGAAAAATCCGATTTGCAGACGGTTCAGTCGTGTCCGATGCGTTCTCCTTTGTGGCGCCAGCATTTGTTCCACGCAGGTCCATTTGAAGAACTTCGGAGGTTGGCGCATCTTCGGAGTGCGCAATATCGATGGAGGCTTCGTGTAGCCCTGCAACAAGAAGCGCTGCGCGTTGGCTCGTCTCGCTATCAAACCAAAGGGCTTCGTCGATCTCGGTGTCGGGGTCGAAAAAGAGAAGACTTTGCTCGGCGTCGTTGAGAATGACCATGGCACGAGTCCAGCCTTCTTTGTTTTGATTGAACCAAAGCTCATCGTGTTTGAGAACCCGGAATTTTGGTCTTGCATTGGCGCTTTCAAAGAGGGGATGAGGGTTTCTCACCGAGGAAGGTCGTTTCGTCGTCGCTGTTGGTTTTGGTTTCGTGCTTTGTCTCGCATTCTTTGTCTTGGCATCGCTGCTGCTGTTGCTGCTGCTAGCTGATGATGTGGCTTGCACCAGAGGCGATCCAGCATCCTGCGACGAAGCCGCCCCTGCGGTATTCGCGACAAGCATGGTTCGTCTTCGGTACGTGGTCTTTCCTGCTCGTCTTTAGAGACAATACTATCGTTTGCGCGCGCGTCTTGCGAGCGCACGCACGTCCGCCCAGACAAGCTGTATATGTACGTATGATTGATGTTTCACGCAAACGTCGTTGCGGTCGGTCGATTGAGGAACCGCGCCTATTATTCAAACCACCCACGCCTTCGAGGAGCCGAGGCTGTGTCGCTTGCTGTTTGCGCAGCCCTTGTCGCCGTCTGCAATGCCTTGCACACGACGCTTCTGCCAGCGTGCGCTCGCGAGCTCTGATCCTCCTGCGCAAAGTCGCAGTTCGCGGCCAAGGTAGAAGAAGCAGGTTATCTATCAAGACTGAGAGGCAGACAGACAGACACACGGGCAGGCGAAAATTCGAGCCACCCCCGGGTCCCTCTTGCCCGCCGGCCCCTCGCGCGCTTGCGGCCGGCGACGTGCGCGTCTACCTTGCGCCGGTTCTCCTCCCGCCGTCCCGCGCCGCCTCGCGCGAGGTCGAGCTTGCCTTGCCCTGCCCTGCCTTGCCTCGCGGCGCGGCGCGGCGCGTCTCGGCTCTGGTCTGGCGCCGCGGAAGACGTTGGCTGGCGTTAAACTAATCGCGCCGCCGATCTCGCAGACTGCGCGGGCGGGACCCGCTCGCGCAAGGCGCGCGCCCCGGCGGCCGCGCTCGCTCGCGGCGCAGACGCAGACGCAGACGCAGACGCAGACGCAGACGCAGACGCAGACGCCCCGCCGCTCCGCCGCTGCCGCGCGCTGCTCGGACGGCCGGTCGAAGCGGGAAAACTGGTATGGTTTGGGACGCGGCGCACGGCCAAGACGAAAAGAGAAGGAATGAAAGACCTTGTCTTTGGTGGACGACTTGGGCAGGACGATCACGACGCTGGAGCTCGCGAGGAAGTCGAGGATGGTGGCGCGGAGACGAGAAGACGCGGTGGGCTGGGGCTGAAATGGACGGGGCTGGAGAAGGCAGGCCACGTCGGAGAGCAGGACGAGGACGTTGCGGACGTTGGAGATGCAGGAAAGCTGTTATGAGGATGTGTATGTATGTATACCAGGTATACTAGTAGCATGAGTGTCTTGGAGCCGTGGGCGTCGAGGTGATTGATCTTGGCTTGAGAAGACGACGAGCTGGCTGGGCAGAGCAGAGTTGAGCAGAACAGAACAGATGGAGAAACAGCGCCGAGACGGAGCGAACGGAGGTTTGACGAGGCCGAGAAGACGAAGAAAGAGGGAGAATGAACGAACGTTGGAGAGCCCCGCGACCGCGACACGAAGTTGACTATCAGAGGCGTGTATGCTGGAGAGGAATGCTGACGGGTTGACTGATGTGAATCATGGCAGGGGGCAGAGAGGGCATCGCGAAGCAAGGACGAATCGATCTTTCTCTCCGTCTACAGCAGCAGCAGCTGCAGCTGCTGCAGCTGCTGCGACTTGGCGGGGTCTCTCCAAGGACGGAGGTGAAAGAATGAAAAAAAGAAAGAAGGGATGCAGCGGCCAGCCGCGCACGGGTTGTATTGCAGTATACACGAACCGAGCACGTCGCGAGACCGCCGATAAGCGAGGTGGCTGCAAAAACCGTTCGTGCAACCGACAGTCGTCCCTCTCTCGAACGAAAGCTTGGTCTTCCGTCATGCATCGCGACGCGACAATGTCAGCCGCCAGCCGTCGGCCATGATCGCAATTCTGCATCGCATCGCGGAATGGAGAGCGAGCTCGGACGCCTTCCCTGGCTTTGTGGGTGGGTGGGTGGGCGGCAAGTCGTTCGTTTTACGCAGCGGTGGCGGTTCACGCGAGTCTAACCGTCGTTGGGCGACTGTGGGCCTATTCTTCATAGCGTCGGTTGCAAGCCGCGCCCCACAGCGTGGCCATTGTGCGAGTGATGTGAGCGGCAGGGCGTTGCCGTTGTCCTGTATCATGCATGGTCTTTGACGCAGCCCCACCGGACTTGGAGTGAGCGTTTGGCTCGCCGCATCACTCGTAGCTTTGGCCAGATACGGAATTTTCGACATTTTGTTGATCACCCGTGTACAGCATGAATGAATTCACAAGCAATTGCTGCGAGCTTCTCCACGTCGTTGCGTTGGCGAAAGGGAAAATGGCATCTCTCGTGGCCGCTCGATCAGACTGTGGAAAGTCATCACAGGAAAGTAAAGAGTAGACCTAGGCCCTATACGAAGGGTAAAACTCGTAGACGACGAACAGGATACAGCACGCTCTCTCGACACGAAGGAAAGAACTTGAAGTCTGCTTCGCAAAGTGGAGAAATGATTTCTCGCTGGTCTATTGTCATGTTATTTTGCAAAGGCGAGAAAAAAAGAGTGGAGGCTCATTCTGTTCGACGCTGTCTACCACGCTCTCGCACATCTCATCTCATCCCATCTCATCTCATCTCATCTCATCTCATCTCATCTCATCTCTCGCCGTCAAGATATCATTTCCTACCTTCCTCCCTTCCGCCGTCCTCGAAGCCATCCGCATCACGGCACACCACCAGCTCTTCCTCTCGCTCCTCTTCCCCCAGCCAGGCAGGCCAGCAACCCGCGCAACCAGGCAAGCAGCAGCGCAGTCCTCCGCACCGCGCTCGCGTGCTTGGCGAGGCGAGCCCGGCGCTGGCCGGCTCATCTCAGCTCAGCGTCCCGAGCCGGCCGCAGCCGTGGTTCCGCGTCGGTTCCGCGCTCGGTCCGTGTCGCGAAGGATCGAGCGGATTGATTCCGGCTGGCTGCCTGAGCATGCCTGAGCAGAGCAGAAAGCAAGGCCGCCACCGGCCGAGGCGCGGAGCTCGACGCCCCGGCGCGCGGCAGCGACGGGCACGCAGGCGGGCGGGCGCGCAGGCGGGCGGGCGCGCAGGCCGGCCGGGCACGCCCCGCGGCGGCGAGCCGCTCGGCGCGGCGCGGCGCGGCGCGGCGCGGGCCGAAGCGGTCGGTTTCTTTCGCGCGACCAGGCCGACTTCGCTGGCCGTCGAGGCCACTCTCGCGAGCGCAGGGCCACGCGGGCGCGGGCAGCAGCGCGGGCGAGGCGAGGAAGGCGAGGCGGAGGCCTTGGCCACGGCAGACAGCGAAGATGCCGTCCAAGGTGACGTACAAGTTCAAGAGCGCGCGAGATTTTGACCACATCACGTTCAATGGCAACTTTATTTCGCTGGGCGACCTGACGCAGCGCATCGTGGAGAAGAAGCGGCTCATGAGCAAGCAAGGTCAAGATTTCGAGCTCGTACTCTCCAATGCAGCGACGCGCGAAGTTTACCGCGGTGACGACACCCGCGTGCCCAAGAATGTGCAAATCATCGTGCAGCGCGTCCCCGTCATCGGCGGGGGCCTGCAAGCCAAGATGCGTGCCGACAAGAGCGGCGGCGGCATGCGTGGCAGCGGCGGCGCAGGTGCAACTTCGGGTGCTGGCGGCAAGCAAGTCGGCGACATTCTCGACGAAGATGACGACGACGACGATGCAGACGCTGCCGACGATGGCGGCGCTGCGAGCGGCGGTGCCTCGTTGGCCTCCCGCTTGGCGCAAATCGCCTCGCAAAAGAGCAAGCAGATGAAAGACCAGATGCGCAAGCAGCGCGGCAAGCAGACGCGTTCGAACATGTCAGGCCCGCCCGGATCCTCCATCGGAGGCGTCCATGGCTATGGCGGATACGGACGCAACAACAACCAAGATCCCAGCCGCGCCGTAAGCAAGGGTATCCCCAAGAGTTTTCTTGCCTCCGCCGAGTCTGCCAAGGCTGCCGACGCTGCAGCGGCAGGCGGAGACGCAGCTGGAGGCGCAGAGGCCGGTTCAGGCGAAGGCGCCGGCGGCAGCGCTAGCGCGACCGACGGCGCGTCGGCGCAGAGTACTGCGCGGTCTGCGGGCTGGGGGCGGTTCCAGACGGATGCGCGCTTTCAAGAGCGTGTCAAGGCTAGTGGCGGGGCTACCTCGCGTCTTTCTGACGATGAATTGCGAAAACGCATTGATGAGGCCAGTGTGCCTAAGGATTTATTGTGTGAGCTGACTGGAAAGCTTCTCAAAGATGCGATTGTTCTCCCCTGCTGCAATAAGGCATGCAGTGCGGAGGACATTCAAGGAGCGCTTGTAAAGAGTCAATTCGTATGTCCCTTGTGCCAGACCCCTGACGTGAGCTTGGACACGTTGCGATCTAACCATGTTCTGCGTAAGCGCGTCAATGACTTTCTCGAGAGTCAGCGTGATAAGCTCGAGACCGGCGCGGCTCTTGAGAAGGAGCGCGCTGCCGCTCTTACCGAGAATGAACGCCAGCGCCGTCTCATGGACTCCAAGTCGTACACGCGCCCGGACGCCATTCTCGAGCTTGGTGCGTCAAAGTCGTCCCCGGATGCCGTCGCTGAGGCGCGGGAGCATGAAACTCATGATGCTGCCGCTGCCGCTGCCACCTCTTCCGCGGAGGATGGCTCCGCAACAGCTGATCAGCAAGCTGCAGCATCTGCCGATGCCGATGCCGATGCCGCCACCGCCGAAAAGAAGGCGTCAGATGAGCCTAGCGCCGAGGCTCAGGGAGACGCGCAAGCGAGCTCGCCTGCGTCCCAGCCCGGCAATACCTCCAACAATAACAATGAAAATGCTAGTACTCGAGGAGGCTGGACACAAATTTCACGCCGTGATGGCCCCCCGGCAGGGGGGTACGATTCGTATGATCGTTCGTATGATCGTTCCTACGACCGTTCGTACGATCGTTATGGTCGAGGTCGCTCGCCTCCACGCGGCCGCTACGAAGCTCCTACATCGCGCCGTCCGTACCCGGATGACCGTGACCGGGGCTACTGGAATGACCGCAATAATGACCGCTATGCTTCGCGCGGTGGAGGCGGCGGCGGTGGCTATTACCGTGGTCGAGGGCCTCCGCAAGATCGTGGATACCCGCGCAGGGGTCGCAGCCCGAGCCCACGCGATCGCGATCGCTGGGCGCGTCGCGGCCCCCCCAACGGCGCTGGGATGCGACCCCGCAGTCGTAGCCCTCCTCGCTACAACAATCGTGGCACAGGACGGAGCCCGAGCCCGCGTTTCCGCGATGCCAGAGATGCTCGTGACACCTGGGCACCTCGCGACGGAGGCCGAGATGCTCGGGATCCCCGCAGAGATCCCAGAGACGTACCTCCCCCTCGTCGCGATTCGCGTGACTATTCACCTGTTCCGTCGGCTTCGGAGCGTGAACGCGAAGATGAGCGTCGCAGATCGCACTCATTTGACCGCGAGCAAGATGTGCGTCGCAGGTCAGAGTCACGTGACCGTGATGCAGAGACACGTAGTCAAGACAATGTCCAGGCTCAGGAAGAGACGGCGCCTGAGGATCGTGCATCTGGTCACGGCGAAAGCTTGACGGAGTCTCGTTCTGGTGACAATGCTCGTGGACGAGATAGCGACAATGCTGGCGGTGACAAGCGCAGTAACAACTCTCGAAAGCGCCGTCGCAACAATAACAACAACAACAACAACAACAACAATCACAACAACCGCGGAAACAACAACAACAACAACAACAACAACAACCGCAGCAATAACAGTAACAACAACCGTGGCAATCAGAACAAGAAGCGTCCACACGAGAAGAACTCCAGTGGTAACAATAACAACAATAGCAACAACAACAACAACAACAACCAGGCGAAACGCCAACGTACGGACAAGAACAACAACAGCAGCAACAACAATGGAGGTGGGAAAGGTTCTTTCAAGAAGAAGAACAACGGCGGGGGCGGTCCGTCGCAGGAAGGCGGTAAGTCCTCCTCCAACAACAACAACAACAACGACAAACAGCAAGGCGGGCAAAAGAACCGAAAGCGTCGTGGTGGACGCGGCCGTAACTAGGTGCTTTGTGTGATCCGCTTCGTTTTTGCCCATGCACTCAGGACTCGAAACGAAGAGGCCAAAAAAATGAACGAGTGACCCAATTTTTACTTCTTTTTACTTTCAAACAATTTACAACTTGAGGGTGTAATACTTTTACTGGCAGGCTGGGAGATCGAGTCCTCCGCACATGGAAGACACTATGGAAACGACGAGAACGACAATGATGATAAAGAGAACAAGCATGCCTCGAACCGAGCGCACGTGTGACAGGAAACCTCCCGGACGTGTCCGCCGTGACCCCCGTGCGTCAAAACGCATAGAGCTTAGCCCACGCCGAGGCTCGTGGCTGTGCTTACCATTGCCGTGGTAAGGTTGCTTTTCCACGAGCAACTCGATCTTTTCGCCGCGCCGCAAGAGTTTTTCTACATTGGCCACGGCTGGTCCCTGCGTTGCTTGCTGCGAGCCTGGCGACATCCATCCGTGACTAACGTACGAAGCCTCGGAACGTCGCGGGTCTGCGTAAAAGTCCATTTGCTTTCGCAGCACCCGCGAAAAGCCCTCGTTAAATGCCAGTGCGCCTGCCTCGAGCACAGCATCGCGTGGGTACGTGGCCTTGAAGCGTTCCTTGACGTCTTCCAAAAAAGCAAAGGCAAGCTTGCGAGAGAACTGTTCGTCCGTAAGGCACAGGAAAGCAATGTTGGCCTCGCGAACAAAGTGGAACGCGTAGTCGTCGTAAATATATGACATTCGCGTCTGCTCGCTGGCCTGTATCTTGGCAAGAAGAACTCTTGCCACCGAAGGAAAGTTTCCTGACGTTGATGTGTGCTCCACCAGCGGCGTGATGCCCCTGGCGACGACTGCGTACACGAGCCTGCTTGCGCCACCGTTGGTTGCTGCAGTCGGCAGACTCGGTTTGCCATTCGTTGCGGTTGACGTCATCTTCTCCTGGCAGGTGGCCGGCTGCCTGGCCCAGCCCCGCTGGGCTCAGGATCTTGAGCTCCCTCTTTCACTGCCCCCGTTCCCGCGTACCCTTCAATCCCGGACGTTGATGCTTGCGCTCGGGTCGATCGATCTTTTCTTTCCGGTTGCGCGGTTGGTTTTCAGTTTGCTGTTGCCATGAAGATTGTTTATCACAAGCTTTTTACAGAGCAAATCCGAGTCCGCAACCCAAATTGGCATCTCGGCCCACTTTTGTCATCTCATTGAGGTTGAAACCCTTGACTGTGCGTGCGCTTGCGACACTGAGACTTTTGCTTCGCTGTTGCAAGATAAACGCGAAGAATTCTTGTGATCGACGCAAACGCCTGGACTTCGTCGGAGATATCTTACCAACGCGCTGTTTCATTTTCATTTTCTTTTTTTTGGTTCTTCGTTCTTGAATAAGAGATCTGAAACCAAGATGCCTACGTATACGCCTTGCGGATGGACCTGCGTCCTCATCTGTTCTCTGGCTCACCTTGCATGCGCGTGAGGAAACATAGCGGGTTTCGACACACTGCTGGCGGCAGAGAAAATCATAATAGAAAAAGTAAAACAAAAAGCGTCAAAAGACAGACTTCTCAAAGACTCGAACAGCAAAACTTCATCGTCACTCGAAGAAAAAGAGGTGAAATGATGATGCTACTTCGCAGTAGGCGTGCGCTGCGCGGGCTACGCTCGGCAACGGGGCCGCTTGCCGAGGAAACTTGCCGCCACGCAAGAGTTCCTGCTATGACAAGTCTCGTAGGGTTAAGAGCACTGTCGGGAGATGCCGAGCAGGCTCGCAATGCCGACGCAGAGCCTCGGTACGCGGAGGAGCTGCAAAAGGCGCAAATCAAGGAGCCCGAGTTTTACGACCGGCTCGCGGAAGAGCGCAAGTACTTTTATCACGTTGACCTACTAGGTCGGCTGTATCTTGAAGACATGCTGCCCAAGAACATTGCAACTTCACTCAAGTCTCCCAAGTTTCTCAACTTTTTCTTCACGCGTTTGCGTCCCAACGAGCTCGGGGAGTTCGAGGAATATCCCTTTGTGTCGCCCTGTGGCAAGGAGATGAATTACATCCGTCCGGCTGACACTCCCATTGTCTTTGACAAGCTTGAAAAGGATGAAAAGGACGGCAAAGAGTACCTTTACTACGCCGCAGACATGAAGGAGCCTTTTGACCCGAGCTTGCTCGAGTGGGCCGCGGACACTGACCGTCTTTACTACCCCGTGCGAAACCACAAGCGTATGAAGGGCCATCGGGCGCTTGTGCGTTCGCACCTTGCCGTGCAGCTGTCCCAGAGCTTTGTTCTAGATGGTGATGACATTTACCTCGACTGGAATGGCGATCAACATTTGATCAAACTAGTCCATTAAGCCTGTTTCTCAGATCTGACACGGAATACAAAGGAAGACAATGGCATGCTGCCCGCGTGAAAAAAGCCCATTGCTTGCCTACAGACCTTTGTATACAGTTGTAAAGCGCCCTCGATTTTAAAAATTCATTTTGTTCATATCAACTCAAATCGCATGCTTGCTTGATGCGTAGGCACGGGCTCATGCCAAGTCACGATTCGTAAATGAACACTCTCCGAGAGAGCTGTCTTCCAGATGCTTGCGTGCCACCGCTTGCAATCTCACGACGTAATTTTCTTGGGAAAGAATTGAAAAATCATAGACCTTCGAAATGGCAGTGACGGACATGACAAATATTTTCTTTTGGGATTAGGGAAATAGATGGTACAGGGATTATGATATTGCCCGCCTCTTCTCGCACGACAGCGTGCGCGTACGTTAGCGTTCTTCCGCTGACGCGACGACACGCGCACCGGGAAGAAGAAGAGGTTCCTCAATGTCGGATGAGACCACGTCGTCGCGAAGATCCGGATGCTCCTCGTAGAGACGCGAATGAGAAGGCGCGAGAATACGCTTCGAGGTAGATTCGAGCTCGCGAAGGGGACCGAAAATGGAAAGAATCGCGGCAACGGCAGCAATGACGGAACCAGCAATGAATGGGACCTGAGGCGCATTGAGGGTGCGCGAAAAGTAGGCAAAGGCTTGAGAAAAGGTAAAGGGTCCAACGACGCTTGCAAGACCACCGACGGCAGCAAGGGTTCCAAGCGCAAAGCCTTGCTCGCTCGCACCCATGGCCGAAGAAATGAGCATATTTGAAGAGACGTTGATGAGCATTGCAAACGCAGTAGGGAGCGTGTTGGCAAAGACGACTCCCTGGTAGGGAAAAAAGTGCAAAGAGGCATAGATCACCATGTGAAGCGAATTGCAGACTTGGCTGATGGAAAGAATCGTGCTGCTGTGGACCTTGGCGCGCTCGAGTGCTGGGAGAACAAAGACATTGACGCAAAAACCCATGGCGCCAAGCGTGGCAAAGATGAAGGCGCCAAATTCGCGTGCTCCAGCCTGATCGAGATCGAGGACCTCGTCGCAGTAGGAGAGCATAATTTCGCGAACCCCGGCCTCGGGAAGCATGGCAAGAAAGTAAAGAAGGGCAACCCAGCGCATAATGGATGACTGCGTGAGCAACTTGAGCGGCGCGAGCGGATTAAGCGTGCGGCCCATGGTAAACTTGTTGCGACGCACCACAGGCAAGGACTCCTTGACAACGGTCATGATGTAGAGCATAAGTGCGGCGTTGACTCCCAGGGTGAGGAGAGCGACTTGGGCGACCGAAAGCTTGGACGTAACGCCAGCGAGTATAGGACTCAGCACGAGCCCAAGGGCCGCAAGCCCGCCCAGCAAGCCAAGCTGGCTTGTGCGCACCCGCACAGTGTAGATATCGGCAATGTAAGCATTAAAGAGAGACATAAGCAGAGTGCCCATGTTGCTGTTGCCCAGGATTCCCGCAAGGATCACGGACGAGTAATACGCGTACGGAGACTTGCCATTGGTGACGACGAGTGCAACCGTGGGCAGGCACGAAATGAGCAGTGCAATGACGAGCAAGGGACGACGGCCGTACACGTCGGAAAGCCTTCCGAGAAGCGCCGCGGAGAAGAAGGCGCAGAGATTGCTCACCGAGTCGACGGCGCCTGTGACGGCCTGGGCCGTGGGAAAGTTGGGCTTGCATTGGTCGAGGTCTTTTTCTTCCGGGTCGCAGTGGGCAAACCAGTTGGCTGCGACTGAGGGCATCATGCTAAAGAGGAGCATGCTCTGCAGCGTGTAGATGAAGATCACGGGCATCATGTGCAGCGTGGAGGGCCCCCCCGACACGCACAGTCGTGTGTCGTCCCGAAGGCCCGGGTCATCCGGCTCCTCGGGCTCCTCGGGCGCTTGCGCACGTCCAGTCGCGCTGGCTGCCATGGCGTAGGCCCCGGCGCTCTCGTCGTGCTCCTGCTGCCCTTGCGCCTGCCCGCGCTGGCCCTCGGCGACCTCCTCGTGCGCCTCGTCGGCTCGGCCATTCTGCCCGGCGGGCCCGTGCTGCGCCATCTTGATCGCCGCTCTCGACCCCGCCCGCGCGAGCCCAGCTCCGAGCCGCGGCTCTCTCGCGCGCGGGAGCGCGGGAGCGCGGGAGCGCGGAGGGGGCGGCGCTGCGCGTGCGCGGCAGCCTCGCGGCTCTCTCGCGCGCGCGGAGCGAGCGGCCGGGCGGCTCAGATCGCGCTGCCTGCTTCAGTTTGGTGATTGCGGAATTGTCGCGCGTGCGGTGGCGTCTTGTCTTTGCTTCTCTTTCTAGGCCTCTCTATCCGTGTGCGTATCTGCTTGTCGTCATGAATCGACGCTCTTCCGTCGCACAGGAAGGAATAGACTGGGACGCGCCCCTGCACGACCCCGACGAGGCCGCCCCGGACCGCGCGCGGGAGGGCGGCGACGACGTCACGCTCGGCGGCTCGGGGCGCGGGTCTTGGACTCCGAGAGACGCGTCGCCGGCGCGGTGACGAGGGCTTCCTGCGCGAGGCACGCGCAGAGTTCGTCGTTCGCGCGGAAGATATTTTTGTCGATTCGACGGGTAGTAGTACCAACGACTGCGATCTGCAGTGCTGCAGTTCTGCAACTGGCAGTGGTGGTGCGACCAACCGACATACGCAGTCGACCGTAAGGAACACGGACGTAGGGGGAGGAGAGAAAAGGGGAAGCAAGAAATCATTGCAATCACAAAATGCGAGCAGCAGTGTCATGCTAGGCAGCAGGCAGCATCATCTCAGACGATAAAACGACGATATAAATGAATTTTTTAAATGGGTGGGGTGCACGTAGCCCGCAGCGCGGGTATTCGAGCTGTAGATCTAGTTCATCATCTTGGTAAGGTCCTGGAGCTTCATGACCATGCCCATGTTGCCCTTGAACTTGATCTTGCCTGCAAAATAAAAAAAAATAGAGAACACGAGGGAAGGATGAAGCCGCGTCAGTCAGTCTCTGCGAACAAGGTTGGTCGAGAAAGCAAAAAAAAAAAAGGAAAAGAAACAAGAGGTTCCAGAGGGCACTTACCGGACATGAAGAGCTGCTGGCCGTTGGCCTTGCCGGTCATGAGGTTAAGGAAGTCAGACTCCTTCATGGTGAGGGTGACGTCGGCCTTGCCGGCCTTGCCCTTCTCAACCTTGCCGTTCTTGAGGTCGAGGACCCAGTTGGAGTCGGGGCCGCTCAGGTTGAACTGGAAGACACCGTTGATCTTCTTGCGGGCCGCCTCGTTCTTGGGGTCAGTCACCGCCGACTCCATCTGCTGGAAAACCTTGTCCGCCATTTTTCTTGTTGGTGTTGTTGCTGCTTGTGAGTCTGCGCCGCGTAAGAGCAAGTCCAGGTCCAAGTTTAGGTCCAAGGCCCGGTCAGTCAGTCAGTCAGTCAGTCCATATGCTCTCGCAACCCATTTTTGTCCGCCACCATTTCGAATCCACTCCTCGCGACACCGGGCCCTACACGTGGCAAGCCAGGCCGAATCAACTCCGCCAAGCGAGCCCAGCCAAGCCGAGAAGGCAAGCCAGGCCAAGCTGAGCCAAGCCACAAAGGACGACATGCCGCCGCGCAGCCTCGCTCGCCCTCGCCTTCGCCCGCGTGCGCCTCGTCCTCTTTCCGCGCCCCGAGCAGGCGCATTACATCGCGTTACAGCATCGCGTTACAGCATCGCGCTACGGCGCGGCGCGCAACGCGCTCTCCTCTCCCGCTCGCTCGCGGCCATCGCCCCCGCCCTCGCTCACTCGCGCCCTCGCCCTCGCTCGCGCCCGCTCGCCGCGCCTCCGCGCACGCACGCACGCACGTACGCTCGAGTCTCCGTGTGCGCGTCCGGAAATGTATTTCGGGACTGCCGTCCCGGTCTCGCCGCCGCTCTGCGCCTCGTACTACTCTACTAGTATCTATACCAGCTAGCTCTGCTTTTTTTCCAGGTCCAGGCCGCCTGTAATGCGCGGTCGCTGCTGGTCTGTTACTATCCGTATACATACACCACCCAAGAGCGCGATAGCGGGCCTGTTACGCACTGCTAGCGCGAAATGCGTGCACGCCGCGGTCGAAATCGGCGCGATGAAATGGACGCTGCGTGCTGTTGCCGTGGTTGCTGCGCAGGGCGTGGGCCCGCGCGGGCCTGGCCTGGCTAAGCCTGGCCGCGGCGGCGCGGAGACCAGGCTTAGCGGGGCCAGGCGCGGGCGCGGGCGGTGCTTGCGCAGGATGGCGCGAGGCGCGCGAGGGCGCCGCGAAGACGGACCGAGGCGGAGAGCGCGATGCTGCGCATCCAGCGGTGCGATCTTCGCGCGCAAGAACGAAAGCCGTCGCAAGGCGAGGTCTCGTGCGCGGTACTTTCCCTTACTTGCTTGCTTGCTTGCGGCTTGCCTTGGATTCGCCGTGCACACCCGGGCTGGGAACAGCGGGCGTTGGGAACACGGGGCGGCGGTCGCTGTGATGTAAAGTGGGGTATAGTGGAGCCTTGCTTGGTAGTTGGCACGGGGAGCGCGCGCGATGCCAGTCAGAGAAGTGGGGGACGCAACATTGGCTGCAGTTTGCACAGCTTGGAGAAAGAAGAAGAATTTGTCAGGATTTTTTTTGGAAATGCGGAATATGAAGACTCTGGCTGGCTGTGGCTGGCTGGCTGGCTGGCTGGCTGGCTGGCTGGCTGGCTGGCTGGCTGGCTGGTGGTGTCTAACAGGAAAAGATAGACTGTGGCAGCCATGTGCAGAACGAGAATTCTGGCAAACCGCGTGAAAATAATGAAATGCACACACTTTCCTGCCAGAAGCTTCCCGTGGCAACTACGCAACCTTGCAAATCCTCGCCGTAGCAGTATATTGCAAAAAAAGATGATGGTCTACGTACTATCTGCTGGACATACTTTAGGTATATTTTGCACCACAACGGTCTACTTGGCGGAGGATGCAATACTTAATGATTCCCAAGAGGGACTCGTTCCTGTTTTTCTTGTTGTTCCTGCTGCTGGTGGTATTGTTGTCACTCTTGTTGCCGATTACCCTGGTGCTAATCATCCTTTAGGCACCAGAACGATTTTTTTTGGTGGAGGAAGCAATACGTATGGGCCTACATGATTCCCAAGAGGGACTCGTTCCTGTTTCACGTCGTTCCTGCTGGAGGTATTGTTGTTGTCGCTCTCGTTGACAATCATCCTGGTGCCAGTTATGCACCACTCCACGCGCCCGCTACATGTCCTCGTTGGCAATGTTGCTATCACCTCACGTATTTCCCAACTCACCCTGGACTGTCTTTGCATTCTCGTTCTCTTTCACGCACGGTACTATTGACCAAGGCCCTTCAACTCATTTCCTTCGTATACTTTTGATATGCTCCAGCGGGTACACACGCCTCCGCAAAACGG